>JAEQML010063532.1:0-23035 GCA_016904865.1 Pissodes strobi
TTAGGGGTGGCTCGAAAAAATATGGCCCAATAATTTTGCCTTCCAGTTCGCCACACCACACATTTAAATTCCAACGTTCTTGGTGCTGAACTTCACGCATCCAATGCGGATTTTCTGCAGACCAATAGTGAATATTTTGCAGATTGACTCTCCTATCACTATTAAAAGTGGCTTCATCGGTCCAAAGAATTTGAACTAAAAATTCTCTATTTTCGCGTATCATACCTAACATCTAATGGCAATAGTCCAACCTGCGATCAAAATCTTCCTCATTCAACACCTGATGTAGAACTACATGATATGGATGCATTCTAAAAGTAATTGAAAAAAAGTTTCAACAAATACCTATATTGTGATAGCTATTAGAACTTACCTATGGTCCTTCAAGATATTTTGAACCGTTGTTCGTGCTATGTTCGACTCAAGCGATAACTCCCTTATGCTAACATGAGGATTTCCTTCAATATACCCCAGTACGTACAGTTGATATTTTCTTGTGTTATTTCAATTTATTGCCGTTGAAACGCAGGCCGAAAACTACCAAGCTAGCCACTAATCGGGGAAAAACTCTCACATCGCAAGGACGTCGATTTGGATAACGGGCCATGTAAACTCTTTTAGCTACTGCGGCATTTTGAAGACATTCAAAATAAACCGCAAGCATATCAACATCTTCATCATTCGTGAAACGTATTTTGTAAACACAAAAATTGCTCAAAATAAAGCGAAACTATTGACAACTATTGACAATTTGAGAAAGAATTATTTATATTTCCATTTGTTTTCTTTCCATGGCCTGCTTCTATTAATTGTCTACCCATGAGAGGCTTCAGCAATGCAAAGAGCGTGATGGTCAACATTTCCACAGCTTTTGCGGAGGCACTAAGAACCTTCCTTTTTTAAACCGGTCCTTTTCAGGGCCACAACTTTTATAAAAGGAAAATTCGAGATAAATATAGTAAAAAAAATTAAGGGATTTTCGTAAGTAATACATTTTTTTGCCTGTATTTTCGGTTAGGAACAAGATATCGAGATGTGGTTTTCGCGAGCTTGTTTAGCCATTATTTAGCTACTTTTTCATGGGGAAAAAATATATCAATGCATTTAATTTTTTTGAGAAAATTAACCATTCCTGTCGGAATGTCGAAAATAGCCTTCTAGCGGCGACATGTGAAACTAACGAAACTTTAAATAATACAACATTTGTAGCCCAAGAATAGCTCCTTTGAACTAACCCAAGTTTGTTAAAATCGGCTTAGCCGTTTCGCAGATACAGGGTGTTATTTTAAAAAAAATCTGTATACCCCCCACCACTTTATTTTTAGAGATACAGCAAAAAGCATTAAACAAAAAAGTTTTACATTATCCTCAACTTCAAACATGTGGAAATTTTATTAGGTTAATGTATGGGAATTCACAGAAACATCACTTTTTTAGTAAGTTACGCCCCCTAGTGGTCATTTTAGAAACTTGAAAATATTTTCCAGGCTTTTCTCTTGATCGTTTTAGTGATTACATTTTTTGTCGCAAGTTGGATATTTTTTCAGATACAGTACCTCGCATTCTCAGTTGGCCACCCTGTACAATAAAGTGGATATTCCCAAATATCGCAAATTCATTTTATATTTAAAGCAAAATTCTAAGGGATACAAACTGACAAAATCGAAGATTTTAAGCGGAACTCAAATTAAAGAATTTCTAAATAACGCCCCCGATGAATTTTCTTTGATGATTAAGGTATGTAATTAAATATAATTAATTATGTAATTTAAATCAACACTTCGTATTGGTTTGTAGGTTGCCGCAATATTTGGAGTTGGGGGAGCTTGTCAGTCTGCTGAATTATGCCAGATAACAATAGATGACAGAAGATTTAGGAACGTTTTTAGTAGTTAAAATTAATCAGACAAATAATGATGTAAGTAGGAGGCTTGTTGTAACTGAAGATTGCCTTAAATTTTACCAAAAGTACTTAGCCCTTCGTCCACCAACAGTTAAAGATCGTCCTTTTTTGCATACCGCAATGGAAAATGTGTTACCCGAATTGTGGGAACAAACAATTCTATAAAGTACCTTAAATAATGGCCACTTTTCTTGGTCTCGAAAATCCTAAATTTTATACAGGACATTCGTTTCGAAGATCTTCAGCAACTCTTCAACTGGAGCAGATCTGATAACATTAAAAAGCATGGCGGTTGGAAATCAACGATCGCTGAAGGTAATATTGAAAAATCGGTTAATCGGTAACTCAAAAGGCAAAGTATTAGGATCGTATGGAAGTAAATCCAATTTTCAAGCCAGTTCGTCGGAATGTGTCATTTCATTTGGTTTGATGAAGCTTTTACTTCAGTAGAAAATTTATCAAATCCGACGAAAGAAATTAAATTCGTGCAATGCACAATTAATAACTGTTATTTTAAATAAGTAAATAAATGTTTGTTTGCTGTAAAAGATCTAAATCATACGACTTGTAATGGTAGTAAATAATTATTGGCGTTGATATTCGTTTTATAAATTTTTTATCCGATCGGATGAAAAACTATATCTTTCCGATGTTTTCTCATCGTAAAAGTCATGATTCCAGTATATCTTATTCGTTGCTTGGCAACATGCAATAACTGTACGTACAACATTTCTATCCTAGGTCGGGAATATAACATTTCTGTCATATTTAAACACCTTGTTTGTCAGATCTGATGTTTAACAGAAGCAAGTTTTAGCTGTGGTTTCCCTAGTTACGTAATAAACTCCAAACTCGCCTGATTCAAAACTTGATATTATATTGAATTTAAATTTAAAACACCGTTTTAATTTAGAAAAATATTTGGCTCTATTTTTATAAATACGTATTATAATTAATTCCGATCGGATAAAAAATAGCATGTGCAACTAGGAAAAGCACATTCCTGGACTCCTGTGTTGCTGGCCTCGGCTGTGCCTCGTCCAGCAATTACCACAATCGTCCAGGAATGTTTTGCTTTTTGCTTTTCCTCCTAGTTACACAATGTACTATTTTCTCTATGGAAAACATAACTTACTTTTTCACACGGTAACAATAACAAATATGATGTTTTTGCACCTATCAAGAAAGACAAAAATACACTTTTTCCCGTCACAGAAAAACACATTTTTTGAGTATTTAACGTAATCTCTAAAGGTCATGCATTAATCAGAATATAACCTATACGTCTGTAAGTTTTTACGCCTACATTGGCGTGCTCTGTAATTTTTTGTTTTGCTTTTCCTACTAGTTACACAATATACTGTTATATCACGGCTCATCTTAGCAAAAATTGTGACACCGCTTTGAAATAAATCTAGTAGCCACGACGTCAAAAACCACAAGAAGGCCGCAAAACCGTCAAAATAGAAAAAATATTATTTTTTTTATTAAAAAAACATTTAGAATAGAAAAAAATACTCTAAAATACACGTTTTAAAGGACCTAGTTAATCTCCCCTTTTAAAATCTGTTACTTCACAGTAGATACAAAATTAAAAACTCTTGTAATAATTTGCTATTTAAACTAATCCTATTTTTGTGTTGCGTTTCCGTTAAATAAACCACGCCTACGAATAGTTTTAGTAGGGGCCCAGATTAACCTACACAATACAACCCAGTGTTGTGTAGGTTAATCTGGGGTAGGGGCATCTCCGTAAGAAGCAAAAAATGTAATCTACAATTTTTGTTGCTATAGATAATGATATCAAAATGGCTCTGTGGATATCGATTTTCACTTTTGCATTTTGGAAGTACTATAGGAAACAAGAAAAAACAAAAATGAACAATTAAATATATATATTTTTTTATCAATTCTAACATCGGTAATGACAAAAGCCGTAAACAACAACCCGCGCTAAATACCTCAACGAGGTTTTGTGAATATTATGTGAATATTTCAAAAAATATAAGTTAACATTCTTTTTTGCATGTAAACAGTATTTTAATTCGAATATAACTTATACATCTGCAAGTTTTTTAAGCATAAATTGACTTGCTCTGTGATTTTAAGATAAATATTAGTTCACTTTTGCCCCTATTTCCTTTTTAAGCAGGTAAGCCCTACCCCTAGATACTTTTTTTTCTTTTTAGATTGGTTCGTAACTATCAATGTCGAACCCAAAAGGCTTGTTAAGCAGATGAGTAAATTAGGCACGAAATATTAAAATGAGGTGTAATCTCACAAGTTGAAGTTAAGTCTGCAAAAGGCTACACAAGTCCTAAGTTCTGGTGACAACGAAATCAGCAATTTACTGGCGTACTTTGTGAAAGTACCAGCGGAAGGAAACAACTACCTTGATCTTGAAATGGTTAATTTCAACGACGCCAAATCTTGGGAATGAATGAGGGTATAAAATAAAAATATTAAATATGAAAGACTAATAAATAGGCACCATATTTGAAATTTGCATTTTACAATTCGTTTATAGGATGCTAAGCTGTTCACAGAAACTCCCCCAATAATAATCGTACCTTCCTATATTGTATTTATACCAACCAAGAGAGACTAAAGTGTACCTACAGGGTGGCACATTTATCTTGGGTCACGACCTTATCTCAAAAAATATAACGGATGAGGCCAAAATTCAAATAAAAGGGCTATTTTAAACATATAATTCAATGTTCTTAACATATTTTAAATTTTATGTCAAAATTATGTTTGCAGGCCAAAACATTATTAGCAAATTTCTCATAGAGAAGCCTTTATTATTAGGGGTTAGTTCTTTTATTTGAAAACTTTTTATTCGGGCAAGTGCGCAGTCATCTTGTGATTTTTGACGTCGTTACGTTTTCCCTTAAGACAGCGGCGTCACAATTTTTGCTAAGGTGGGCCTCGGCATAAACCATTTTGTTAAAAGCCATGTAACCAACAACAAAATTGTCGAAAAGAACTTGTTTTGCACTCCTTTGATTGTCGACATTAAATTATTTTGAACGCAAAATACAAAAAGAACTCCTTTTCGACACTACTTTTGTTGTTAGTTGCATGGATATTATCAAAATTGTTTATTTCATTACTTACCTTAGCAAAAATTGTGACGCCGCGCCGCCGCCTTGGAAGAAATCTAGTAGTAACGATATTAAAACGCACAAGACGGCCGCGCAACTGTCAAACTAGAAAAAATATTATTAAAAACAGATATGGGATTGAAAAAATAGTATAAATTTGAAAGATCAAATGACTTACCTGTACGGATATTTGATCAAAATTGCACAAACAGTTTTATCTGAAATTATTTTACTATGTACCTAGTAGTGTTCTTCTACATCATTTCGTACAAAGTTTAAAGAAAGTAAAAAATCCGGTCCTATGTAGCGCACTTCTCGAGTCCCGATTCCGCTGGAGCTCCAGATCCATCGTCACTTAGTTTAAAGCATAATAACCTAGATCGCTAGGGTGGGCGAATAATAATAATTGATGGACAAGGGTGACAAAGTATAGGTTTTTCTATAAAAAAATGGGATAATTATGATTGGTTGGTTGCGTGTTGGTCCGGAAGTTTTAATTTTTCCCGGAATCAGGATTTCAAAAGTGTTTATGTTGTTAATTTCAATTTTAGCCAAAGTTTGGACTGTGTGCGGATATTAACGCTTGTGTTAGTTCATGTAATGAAAGGTTATCAAGTGGATGTAGGGGTTCGCAAGACTATGGTTTCTGTATCGGTCTTGTCTCAGTCTCGGTCTCGAAAACGAGACCGAGACTGAGACCAAGACCTGGAAATTAGAATCGAGACCGAGACCGAGACTTACCTATCGAGATTGAGACCAAGACCGAGACCAAGGTAACGAGAATCTCGGTCTCGGTCTCGAAAAATATTTTTATTTGTTGAATTGCAAAACTTATTTTTCTGAAAAAATCAAATTTTTATGTATGTTATTGGCAATTTATGCCAACGGGGTCCAATCAACCAAAAAAATTTTATTTTAAATTGGGCTGTTTCTTTTTAAGATTCTAGAAGAAAGGTTATACTGTTATGTACATACATAATATGTAATTATGTAGATAACTTATTTTGAACCATTTCCAAGCAATAAACAGCTATGAGTTTTCACATTTTTCGTAATATCTACAAGGTAATAAAGCATCGCGTATCCATTAAAACAACTGGATATCTGCTTCTGGTACAACCGTGTCAGATTAGTGTATTAAAAGATGAATGGCCACCTTTGACCATATCCACTTATACAGTATATACCGTATACCTATACAGAGTGTCACAAAATTAGTGGACGAAGCATTAGCCATGTAGTTATTCGTCAAAAATACCTTACATTTTTTCTATAAACGTATATCGGGAAACGGGGCGTAGGGGGCCTACGGGATCTAGGGCCTCTTAAAAGTGGGCCCCTAAAGATGTTTTTTTTCTAATTGTTTCCAAAATTGTGTAAAATAGAGTTTAAAAATTTTGGAATTCCCCTAAGTACACTAAGTTTAATATTTAGAATTCGGAAATGGAATAAGAAATAGAAAATTTTAGTCAGGTCAGGTGCTTAACATTTTGGGAGTGAATATAAAAAATTAACGTCAACTTTTTTGTGGGCTATTTTTTTGTGCTCTTTACAAATTTTGAAACAATTTGTTTTAGGGTAAAAAAGTGTCTCTTATTTCGTATCATTAGGACGCAGGGTTTTGAGAAAAACGGATTATAAATGTATTCAGACTGCCAAAAACGGGTGTAAGTTAAATGCTATAGTTTATCAAATTTTGAAAATCTGTCATAACTCTTTCTGGAGCCAGTGTTTCTACTATTTTATAATAATATGAAGTTTTGTAACGTCAAAAGGAATTTTTGGGGAATATTAAAAATTATAACCTTCATTTTATACCCGTTTTTCTCAAAAACGCTGCGTCCTAGCGAAGCAAACTAAGAGGCACTTTTTTGCGAAAAAAAAAATTAAAATTTTCAAAATTTGAAGAAAAAATATATAAAAAGTTAGCCCAAAAAAAAATAATTTTTAGATTCACCCCCTAAAATGTTCGCACCTAACTAAAATTTTTGATTTTTAATTCCATTTTTAAATTCAGAATATTAAAGTTAGTAGAATCCCAAAATTTTAAAACTATTTTACACCGTTTCGGAAATAATTAAAGAAAACCATATTCAGGAGCCCATTTTTAAGAGGTTCTAGCTCCATCCCGACATATATTTATAAGAAAAATTTGAGTTATTTTTGACCGATAAATACATGGTTGATGTTTCGTCCACTAATTTCGCGACACCCTGTATACCGTTAAATTTTAAGAGTTTTCAAAATAAATGTTTCCATATAATACAGAATGTTTGAAAAGGACATCACTTTGTATAGCTACGCCACAACTGATAAGAATTGTAAAAAATAAGAAGAAAAAGCGTTGACTTTGACAATAAAATTGACATAAATCGGTACCTAGTTTTATGTGTACAGGGTGGCCAAATAAGCGTGCAAGGTACTGTATCTCGGAAACTACTCATTGTAGGGACTTGCGGTAAAAATTTTTATAACTAAAGTAGCCAAAAAAAAATCCTCGAAATTATTTTCAGGTTTCGCAGATGGACGCTAGGGGGGCGTAACCGCCATCTTGAATCGAAAAAAGTGGTGTTTTTCAGAATTTTGCCTAATTAAGGTAACAAAAAAAACAAGCATTTTCAAGCCGAGTTTTTTTTGTTAAACATTTTTTGCCCTATCTCCAAAAATAAATTGGTGGGGGGTGTTCAAATGCTTTTGTAAATAAACATCTGTAACTTCAAAACGGCTAAACGGATTTCAACCGACTTGGTGTCGTTGAAAAGAACTTTTCTTGGGCAACAAAGCCTACCTTATTTGTGGTCATTGTAATTTGTTATGCCGCCACTAGAGGACATTTTTCGATATTACGACAGAAATTGCGAAATTTCTAAAAAAAATTAAATCTATTGGAGTTTTTTTTTCATGTAGAAATAGTAAAATGATGCCCAACCAAGCTAGTGAAAACCGCGCCTCGATATCTTGTTCCTAACCTAAAATATCGACAAAAGAAAATTTTACTATAAAATCAGTTTTTTAATTTTTTTTCTCCAAGTTTGTTGGTTGTTTTTTATAGGTATGTTAAATTTCTATTTCAAAACTAAGAACCGCAAAAAATATAAACAGCTTGAATCGTCATCAATATAGCAATTTTAGGTTGTAACTTTTAATAAAAAAGACACCATTTATGCTTAGACGCATATTAACTATAATATAGGTACGAGTAGGTACGTAATAATAATAATAATAATAATAATAATAATAATAATAATAATAATAATGTTTATTCAAGTAAAATATACAACCAAATGTTAATACATGAAAAGGGAAAAAAAGAAGAATAAACATTGATAACTCGCTGAGGCATAACGCATGCCTGTGTGCGAGATAGATAGATGAGTGTGTGCATGATGTTGCTTAAAATATCAACACATTTAATAATATATATATAAACAAATATGACACAGTAATACAGCAATAAAAAGTAAAACAAAGCGAACATATATCTTAACCATGAAAGTACATAGTTGGGTTGGGTTCTTATCTAAAGTTATTTTAAATACCTTAAATCAATTAGATCATTAAAAATATATCTGTTGTTAATTGCTATCCAGTTCTCTATGGAAGACTTGTAGCGTGGAAGCATATCAATACTCTTAACACAATCAGGTAGCATATTGTATAGTCATGGTGCAAAATAATTCGTACAGCGTTGGCCGGCTGTCTTAAAGCTCATTGTAGGGTATGTACATTTACCTCTAGTACTGTAATTATGTTGAGGAACAGATATTTGAATTTTTCCTTTAAAAATATTTACAAGAATGTTTTGGCAATATAACTGTCTCATGTCAAAAAATTTACTCTCGCTAAATAATGTATCGCTCGGATAAGTTATTGGTTTCTTGAATATAATCTTAATTATCCATTTTTGAATTATGTTTAAATTCTTTAGGTGACAGTCAGCTACACAACCCCACCCAATAATTCCATAAGTAAGGTGTGATTGCACCAGAGACAAATATAAAGTTGTTAATTGTTTTTTATTTAAAAAGTCGCGCAAGTATTTAAATTTATGTAGTAGCCCTCTAAGTTTGTTTGTAATGGTTTTGACTTGTAAGTCCCATTTAAGATGCCTAGCTAGGGTAATACCCAGGTACTTAATTGAGGATGCTTCGGGAATTTGGGTGTATTGGACCAAAATTTGGCAAATTATTCAAGTAAGAGGTAAATGGTAAATATTTCGTTTTCTCGATATTTAATGTTAATTTATTAAGTTGAAACCATCTTCTAACTGTCTTAAAATCGCCCTCAACCTCCATCTTCAATGCATTCCAGTCCTTTGACATGTAGGTTATGACAGTATCATCTGCGAAACTGATGATGTCTCCATTTGTGTTAAGTGTCATCAGGCTATTTACATAGAGGGTAAATAGGAGAGGTCCAAGCACCGTACCTTGTGGAACGCCATAAGTAACTGTTTTTGAATCACTCAAGACTCCATTAGCACTCACATACTGTGTTCTATTTTTTAGATAGCTTTCTAATATATTATATATCTTTCCTCGCAATCCATAACATTTAATTTTTTGTAGTAATCTTTTATGACATAACGTATCGAAAGCCTTGGAGAGGTCGACAAAGATGCATATGGCAGGTGTTTTTGTATCTAAAGCACTGTATAGTTTAGAGATTAAAGCATGTATTGCATCTTCCGTCGACCTCTTTTCTCTAAATCCATATTGATTATCACTTAAAACCTGGAATTTATCCAGAAATTTTGTTATTTTTAGCTTAAGGACTTTTTCATAAATTTTTGAAAATACTGACAATAGAGATATTGATCGATAATTTTGAGTTAACGTTTTGTCGCCTGTTTTATATAGCGGTATAATAATCCCAATTTTTAGGCAGTCTGGAAAGCATTCATCATTAAAACTTTTATTAATCAACCAAGTTAGGGGTTGTAATATTTCATCCTTAATTTCCTTAATAGTTTCAGCTCTGATGTTATCCCATCCGGGCACTTTTTTCGGTTTTAGTGAATTTATGGCGAATTTTATTTCGATTTCAGTTGTTTTATACAAATACATTAGTGCTTTCCAATATATCTATAAATGTTCCTCAAAACCATCGGGTGGCGATATTTTATTTGCAAAATTCTGTCCCAAGTCACTGTAGTAGTTATTGAAGCTATTTGAAATATGAAATTTATCTACTAATTCTATTCCGTTTTCTGTTATTTTTTCTATTTCTGTGTTCGCTCTTTTTCTTCCGCAAATTTTGTTGACGCACTCCCATAAAGCTGATGATGAGTTTTTATTTTTGTCTATCAAATTATTCATAAAACATTTCTTATTTACATTTATCAAAGTTCTAATTTTATTCTTATATCTATTATACCTCTCTTTAATTTCATTACTTTCAGGATTTCTCAACATTAATAAATATAGGTTGTTTTTTTCTTTAATAGAATTAGCCAGACCTTAAGTCATCCAAGGTTTTCTTATCGATTGTTTATTCCTCTTTAGCCTTATCAATTTTGTATTCTTATCTATATAATAGTTTAATTTATTAATAAAAAATTCGAATGCTTGGTTTATATTATTCAATCTGTACATGTCTTCCCATATTTCATTCCGCAGAGCTGTTTTTAGATCAATGCAATTTAGATAACTTTTATGGTTTGGTTTATTTTCATTTTGAATTTCTTGGTCTGTATTTATAGTTAATCCTATTGGGAAGTGATCCGTAATGTCGTTTGCAAGAATAAAGCTTTCCTGTTCATTTATAATTTTATTTGCTTTAACAAAGAAGTGATCCAAACATGTTCTACCAGCGGGCCTTGTAATTTTATTTATGTACGATTTGAAATTATATGTATTTAAACAGTTTTTATGATTTTCAACATCTTCGTCGCTGCTCAGCAAATCCATATTCATATCACCTGCCACAACATGTATTTGGTATTTTTAATTTTTTTCCAAATATCTTAATAATGCCAAGTTGAACTGACTCGGTGTTGAAAACGAATTTGGTGACCTATAAATTGCCGTTAAAAAAAGGTTATGATTTTTTAACGAGACACTTACTTCAGCTGCTTTACATTCACCGATAAATGCAGTTTCAAAAGTATAATCTAGCAACGATCTGATATAAATAATTATGCCGTCATTCTTATTTAAGGTACCGCGATTATATAAAATATCATATCCATCCAGCGAGAATACATCCAGAGAACCAGACAGCTGAAAAGTTTCTGTCAAAATAATCATATCAAACTCCTGTTTAAAACCATTCAAGAAGATGCACAAATTATCGAAATTTTTACCAAGACTACGTATGTTTAAATGAATTATATTAAACTTACCCACCGTATTTTTTAAATATTTTGTATTGAATTCAGATATATTTTCAATGACTCTAGTGTCTACAATTCTGTGTTTATAATTTTCAATATATGCATTCATCCTTAAAGGTAAATCTTAAAAATAAATTACTTATTTGTATTTGTAGAACCAAACCGTGATCTGGTTTTAATTGTATTATTCCTATTTAGATCGTCTTTTGGTGTAGAATCTGGCTGCTGAAATCCGGTCTTAAGGTTTCCTCCTTTCTTTGGCATATCCAAATTCGGAGCCGGTGGGTTTTCAAAATTCGGTGCTGCCAGATTTTCAAGTTTTCTTGCACCAGGGGTACTAGGGGCGCTGTTCGTGTGCACCATATATATATAAACTAATATATCGCTAATCCAAACCAAAAATTGAAGCCACAACTAAAAGACGGAGCTATTTAAAACTCGCATAAGTCGGTCTTTGTCATTCAGTAAGTTCATACTGCGCAATCGTTAGAAACGCTCTGTGATTAGTTGAAAATATATGTAACAGCCAATAAAGTTATCCCCCTGATTGGCGGTAGTTTATTGGATTTAAATTATTGCCGCTTGCAGAGGTTATTTTTTAAAGCGGATATACTTATTTGCTGTTTATTTTCAAAGCACAAAGACTCTAAAAATGTCTAAAAACAGTTTTAAATTAAAATTACAATTTAATGTGCACAAGATGCGATACGAATCACATGACACAAAAAACACAGATGGATCGATAAACGGAACACGGGTCGGGGCACGGCCACCTATACGACGCGACAACCAAATTGATGGTCGATTTATTTGTTTAATTAATATTTTCAGTCAGTTTTTTCAATTATTTTATAACGTGTAGATATTATAATTATATTTCGAAACGGTTTCTTGTGGGAGATTCCATGTAAGCTACCTAGATGTCCTTCATATTTAAGTAAAGATGATGAAGAGAATGTCCACACTAAACGCAGAAAGATCAGATTGAATGTTGAGAAATGGAAAGGGGCTATTGCCTCGGCTATTGCTGAAAGTTTGGATAGAGCAACTACTTACAACGAAATGAAGCAATATCTTTTACTGCGCTACATGAAACTGATATCAAGATTAATGAACTCGAGGATGGATAGTTGAAAGGAAAAGGAAACTTGTCCTTTTTCTATTTAAATGAACCAGCTGAAGGGTACCCAAGTGTGCAAATGTCTGTGTTTCTGTCAGGTCAGAAGACTTGAAGTGTTTGTGGGAAATTTGTTCATTAAAAAAACATTGTGTTCGGACAAGTCTGATATAAAACTATCAGTATGTGCGGGTTGAGTATATTAAGTACTTTAGATAAACTGCTTCATGAAGCCAAAATATTTTTGATTGGCAATAAAAATGAAGATGATATAACATCAACTATAGAACTGTAACTTTAGTAACTATTGTATTTTGTAATTGTATGTGTATTTGGGCAACCCTTGGTCTGTTGTGGCTCACATCTGTAGATTCCACTAGGCCAGAGGCTTAATCCCTTTCATGTAATCGAATAGCTGTCTGGGGGTGGAGAGTTTGTCTAGTTCTTTTCATTGCCAGATAGCATAAAACATGCTCCATTGTTTCTTTGCCCTCCAAGCACAAGCGGCATCCCGTTTCTTTGGAAAGCCGTATATCTTGTTCATGTGGCGAACTAACTAGATAAGCACTTGTATTTTTACTAAAATGGCTTGCATGAAGTTTAGAATTCAACAGTGTCTGTCTAGAACAGCTAGTAAAATTGAGCTGCTTCAAAACCTTCGGTTTGCTTTTATTGTTGCAATACTTATTGGTTCATACAACTGCTTTGCATTTTATTCACAGTACTTATACAACATAGAAAAATCACTGCTATTTGTATTTTTATATGTGATATTTGTTTTACTTAACATGACTTAAGCTAATTAATCATTTTATTTTATCATGTATTCTGTTATTGCTACTTACAAAGATTGTGCTTGAGTACGTACTGAATAGGTGAACTAACTAAATAAACCATACCCTATATATATATATATACCTTTTATTTTTTGTGACTCGTTTTACTCTGAGAAATCTACTTGAATACTTATACGTAAAATACTGCCTTTTGCAACTGCTTTGATCTTGGGCTACATATTTCATTTAACTGTAATCACATTTGTTATTAACTAATCACATAGTTTATATTATTAATACATACATATTATCAAAAATGGAAATTATAAGCCAACAAGCATAATACAAATGTTATTCAGATATTCCGTTCATCTACTACTCGTAACTTTAGTTTATCCCTATCTTTGATATGATTTTTATTTCATGTCTATATTTCTCATATTTATTTTTATAATAAATAAACTCGTGTCCAGTTTTACCATATTGTCTTATTTTAAGATTAAAGGGAAGCACTAGGTAGTAGAAGGGCAAGATTTGCTGCTTCATGGCCTTGTATAGGTGGCCGTGGTCGGGGTCGGCCTCGGCCAGTTTAATGCGCGACAAACTGACCAATAAGAACGTTCCGTACAGAGCGTGCGCACAAACAACTTCCTGAATGACAAAGATAGACTTATGCAAAATTGATATTCCCGTCTTTTAGTGTTGACTTCATTTTCCACTCATTGTCCAAATGACGGTTTAGCAGTATATTTCTTTTTAAGTATATGGTGTGCACTATATTAGTTGGAAGATAATGGAACAAATGTCTAATAAGTATATTAGAAAGAAACGTCAAATTTAACTATAAGAAAAGAGTTTTTCTTTGGCAACAAAACCTAGTTTATTTGTGGTTATTGTAATTTGCTATGTCGCCACTAGAAGGCATTTTTGGATATTACGACAGAAATTGCGAAATTCCTAAAAAAAATTAAAGCTATTGGTATCAGTTTTTTTTCATGAAAAAATAGCAAAATGATGCACAAACAAGCTAGTGAAAACCGCGCCTCAATATCTTGTTCCTAAAATAATGGCAGAAGAACATTTTACTAGTCAGTGGGTTTCGAAGTCGATAACTTTTTTGAAAACGGGCCTTCATATTTTTACGAAATTTTTTTTTTTATTTAAGTCGAGGCCCTGAAAATAGTATATTATTTTATATGGAGGAAAAGTGATACTTTTCATGGCGCGCTCGTGTTTAACAGCCGAACGGAGTGAGGCTGGTAATAGAGAGCAAGCCATGAAAAGTAACTTTTCCTCCAAATAAAATATGCTGTTTTTTCTTCAAATGTCGACAAATTAATGCAAAAACATCTCTTTTTAATAGTAATAATATCTAATTATTATTAAAGGTAAATGGGTTCGCAAGGCGGCTTAGACCACGGTCGTAGGTGGCCTTGCTTAGACCGGTGTCGCTGAATATAATGTAACATCAAGCTGTCAGTGGACACTGTCAACAATAATTATTTCTTTAACATTGCGTATCCGATTGCGTTTTAATTCCGTATTGATAAGCAGTTATTGGGTAAGTTCGATTAAATAATAACCAATTTGTTCCTAAATTAGTGATTTTTAGAAATGCAGCGCACAAATTGAGTGATAAATACAAATTTTAGTTTAATAATTCTTGAGTTGTTGACGCTTGCTTTGTTGTCTGTTTGTATCTATGTTGCTATGGTAACACTTTTACCTCCGCCGGCGGAAAAGTGAAAAGTAAAGCTCCGGCGGAGGAAAAGTTAAACTTCACGGCCGCCTACACAGTCGAGTAATGACGGATTTACTGACGTTTGAAGAAAAAAGTTTTTTAATGCCTCCTTAAATGCTCAAATTGCTGTCCATCACGTTCTATGCATTGATGGAGCCTCTCTTGCGTGGAAAAAACTGCAGCTTCAATTTTGGCTCATGGTAGGTTGCGAATTGCATTTAGAATTCTGTATTCCATGTCCTGCCTAGTTGTAGTTTGAGTTTGAAATACGTTGTCATTTAACCGGCCCCATAAATAGCAATCTAAACAGGTTAAGACTTGGGATCTGAGTGGCCATGGAAATAGACTTCCTCTTCCAATCCATCGCTGTTTAAATACTGCTTTTAGATGTTCTCGCACATTTATAGCTAAATGTTCTGGACAATCGTCTAATTGCAAGAACAAATTTTGCCGTATATCCAGTGGCACATTTTCTAACAAAATCGGTAATTGGATGACCAAGAAATCTAGAAACACGTTACTATTTAGTGATCGATCGAAGAAATATGGTCCAATAATGTTGTCTCCCAGAATGCCTGTGTTGCTGGCCTCGGCTGCGCCTCGTCCAGCAACTACCACAGTCATCCAGGAATGTTTTGCTTTTCCTCCTAGTTACACAATATACTAATACCGCAAGTCTCTACAATAAATAGTTTCCGAGATACAGTACATTGCACGCTTATTTGGTCACCCTGTACATACTTAAAAATCCCTATCACTTGTATACCTACCTACATTAGAGGTAAGCATTTTTATATCAAAACAACAATTTAGAAACTAACATGAAACATATTAAAATATTAGTAGGTACCTATTTAAGTTAACTATTATTATCCCAACAACTGTTGCAAACAAAAAATGTTTATCCCTAATAGATGTGATATCTATACCAAGAACTGATACACAAAAGACACTTATTAGATGTTTCCTTAACTTAACATTCCGAAGTAACGTTTGTGTTATTAACGAAATAAAACAGTAAATTATTTAATTACTTTTTATTTGCTCAAACCGAGATCGAGACCAAACCGAGACAAGACCGAGACCGAGACCAAGGTAGTCTCGGTCTCGGTCGCGGTCTCGAGCTTCGAGACCCGAGACCGAGACTAAATTTTTTCTTCGGGACCAAGACCGAGACTTACCAGGTCTCGGTCTCGGTCTCGGTATCGCGAACCCCTAAGTGGGTGTTGTGATTCTGGAAATATGTAAAAGAATTTGATAAATAAATCATATTGGAAATTAGATTGTTTTATTATTTACCTTTTCTGACATTATTATTTATATTTTTCGCGCACTTTTCCCGACAACAATAGTATTTTCTAATTTTAAATTTGACGCCGATATCCGAGTATAACAAACCAACGAGTAGCGGCATAAAGCGTCGGCACCTTTGATGTTCAAGGGACCGATTCCGGCAGAGCCGATGACAGTTGGACACCATATTTGTAAGCTGCTCAAACTATGAAGTGGCTCGACGGGAAGCGACTCTGTGACTACACTATAAAAAACTTGAAGTGGAAAATATACTCAAGTTTCATATTTGAATCTGACTGAGTAAAATTTAAAGCTTTTTGATAATTAGTGGTTTTCCTACTTCCTGTCACCTTTATCGATAATAATTTCTGAAAGCTTTCATCATAAAAATATATATTACTTATATTTCTTATCTACGATTTGTTGATAAAGGAATCTCAATATTTTCTTGGAATTTTATTTAAATAATTACTTTCCTTTAGTGAGGGTGCGTTGAGAGAAAAATAAACCCACGCATTCCATGACTTCATTTATCATGTAAAGAAGTTGCTTTGTCAATTTTTAACCTAAATAATAGCACTTTGAGCTTACACGCGCCTGGTTTGGAAGTTATTGAAGAGGTGTAGCAGAGGTTTTTGAAAGGTAGTAGAAAAAGATATATTGTACGACGTTTTCAGCGGTTCTCAAATAGACATTTCTTTTTATACTAGTTTCAGCAACTATTTGTTATTATTAATAGTACTCCATTTCTTTAAATAACGATAAGTTATATTTACAAAGGTATTCGGTAAATTTTTTGAACCTTTAAAACGTGGAGGAAAATTAAAACTTGCAATAGCACAACCAAAAAGTTTTTATTAATTAACTGTTACCAGTAGGCTGAGGAGTTGTAAGTCAAGAGTACTTACTTACCCCAGTTGTCTTAAAGGATTTTAACCCTTACACCCACTCTTATGAAGACAATGTTGTTAAATTATTAATTTGAATAAAAGACAACAATTTTCACTAGTCTAACAATGTTTTTTAATCAAAGGATATTGAAAGTAAATTTGCGGCGTAGATTTCGGCAGAAATGCAACTAAAAATGTTTAATAAACAAATTTTGACATACGGGTACAACCAAAAATAAAAAATTACCATATAAAGGCAATACTAAGCCATCCCAGGGAGGGATGACTGACTATGTCATTTATAAGGCATGGCTTAAAAAAAAACTATTACTGACTGATGGTCCTTGTTTAAGAATAAGATAGCACCAACTCTCCATTCCCGCCGACCTTGTTCGATCCTCCTCCATCTCGGTACTATATTTACACTGTTAACAGATAAACTCAGTAAAAATCCTAGCAGAAGCATTTAAAGGGATAAAATTTGAACTGTCTTCCCATGCACATGAACTTCGGTTAACTTAACAGAATCTAGGACTTAATACTGACCACGTAATGCAAATGCTTTTAATTATTTATAGTTAAAGGTCGCTGTGCATTACATTTATTATTATATAATTGTACCTAAATATACTAATAAGGCAATGAATATAATAATGCTTATAATAAATTAGTGGTTGCTATCATATAAACAATACTGGCTTTAAACTTTACGGTAACAATTTACCGTTACTTATTAATAAACCATACAAAAATAAATATGAGAACAATATTACTCAAATCTATGAGCACAAACTATCAATACCATATCTAGATCAAATAACTTAAAAAAAAATTGTTAATACCCTTTTGCTTAAAGAGAACACACACAGCTCTAAACGCTACTATTTACATACGTACATACATAAGTTGTCATAAATCAGAGTAAATTTTTATGAAATTAAAAATGCAATAATTTTTATCAACTATACATGTGATAGGATTTTCAATTTCCGAATGCCTTTTTTATCAGAACTATTACATTTGCGATGTATATTATTAAATTTGAAGAATAAAATATTTTTAGTCTTATAAATAGTTTTAATACAAACAACTGGGGAAAATTTTAACAGGGATGGAGAAATTGTACTTTTTCAAATATATTCACGAGATAATTAGATTTTTTTCGCCTCTACTTACATATGTTCTCAAACTGCGAATTGAAAATACTTTCTGGTGGTGATGATAAACCACCAAAAGTATCTTTGGTGGCATCAAAAGCTTTACAATACGACAGAAGTTTGTCTACATCAATACTAGTAGATTCTCTGCTAAAAGCATAGCAAATGTCACATGAATGTACTTTCAGACACATTTTCATCAAATATCCACAGACATATTAGAAAGCATTCTGTGATGGAATGGTTTCTTTACGGTAATTTCAATCAAGCAAGCAAATTGCTGCAGTTCATGTTTCCGACTCCTTATTAATAATTTCTACCATGTCCATGGATTTTAAACTAATGAGGTCATTTAAATTCTCCCTACAATTCACGTGATTTTAGTGGAAATAATTGTGCACAAATAATTTTCTAAAGGCACTTTGAAACTGTATTGATGTGGGATTTATGCAATTGCCTCCCTGCTGCGTTACAGGATTTTCTAAACAATCTGGTTTTAAGATATTTATACCCACAGTTTAAAAGTGCTTGCCATACACTGAGAGGACTTCTTATTGTAATAGACCAACATTTAATAATCTTGACCATTATTGTTTATTACCTTTAAATTTGGCAAAAAATCCAAAGCTCCATTTAAATTCTAACTGTGAATCAAATCTGTCAAATACATTCTTAAATTTATAAAAATTATTTAATGGTAAGAGTTCAAAAAGATTATTAATTGTTTCTACAATTTCAATTGTTGCAAAAGCTTCATTTGGAAGTGCACCCAAACTCGCAATTGAGTGGCTCAAAAGTTGAGCGGCATAACTCACTCTCATTTTATCAAAACTTATGGGATTAAGGTCAGAATTAGTGAGTTTGGATGCACACCTGTAGAACTGCTTTTGATCACATAATGACCAGGGCGTTTTTCTACCTTGAAAGTAAAAGGTGTGCTACCTTAAGTTAGTGCGGGTGGCCTTAATTAAATGACATGGGTCAAAAATATAGAACATATTCTCAACTCCTACCTAAAACTCTGTATTTTCAGGTGTAATTCCTAAACATAGTCAAACCAATAAAATTTGAGCCCATGTCACTTAATATGCCTTCCGCTTTTAAATATATATCCTTAAAATCTAAAATACAATCTTCTAAAATAGTACGAAGTTTATCACCATTTGGTTGAGTGCCTACAATCGATACAAAGAATGCAGTGTTTATCCTTATCAGTCATTGTCTTAATTTTGATTTCAAGGACCTTATATACTGATTTATTGTGTAGTCCTGGTTGACATTGCAGCTTTTCAGCATATATAAGTAGAACACGATTATCTATTCTTAACTTCATCGGTTAAATATCATCCAAAATCACCCATTTTGTTTCTTCGTCTTTTGAAATACTAGGACCTGAAAGTGATAATGAGAATGAAGGTATTGTTGATACAGTATTAACACTAAGCATAACGTTATTTATTTGCAGTCAAACAATATCATGTTAGACTTAATAAAGTGTTTGACAAATTTCAATTAGTACAAGTCAGATAAAAACTGGAACTATTTATGTGACCAGTAGGTACTTTCTGTTGGGTACATGACTCATAAAACCAGGTAGTGTTTCTAGTACATATTTTTTATTGAATTCATGTGATTATAGAATGAGGTGTAATATCTGAATTTTGACTACCTATCAGGGTAATTACTGTTTCGTAACTCACTTGTAACTAATAAATCCAACCAATAAAATTATTCTACTCATGGAATTCAACATGCTGTTGCTAAATTCAGTCGTAACGATTAGACAAACAAAATAGCTATAGCAGCTTGTACCATTAGAAGCAATACTAATACTGTAATTTTTTTATAATCAATGAATAATTGCAATAAAGATTTACCTGGAAGGTTCTTGATTTTCTTTGGTGGTTCCTGAGATGAATCTTGACTTGTCTCAAATGCCCGTAGTAGATATTGACCAAATATTGTAGGAATTGCATCAGGTACCAAGAGCTTTCTTTATTGCAGAGGTTATCTTAGAAAAATACTTTTCCTCAAAGTGAACTTTACATAGTCTATTTGCCATCATCTGTTTAACTGGTTTACGCAGGATATCACTTCTGATAGAAGCTTCTGCCCAGACTTTGAAACCGAAAAAAAAATCTCATTAGATTTATGATAACTGTAATTTATAAAACTGAAAAAAAAATATTTTTAACACAAACTTGGTCTTTCTGCAGTTTTTGATTAAAATACAGGGGGGTAGAGATTTTAAGCCTGTCATTATACTCAGAAAATTAAGCATTTATAACACATCGAGGCACATATTGCAGTTTTGGAATGCCAGCTAACTTCTGCAGGTGGCGTGTTTCAGAATTTGAAATCAAAATGTAAGTTGATTTAAATTAGACATCTACACATTTGCAAAACTAGAGTAACTAGAGCAGGACCTCCAAATACCAAGTGTGATGTAATTATGTTATAAGTTTATTGATATAAACTTGTCTATGAATATCAAATTACCTATTCTTCTCTGATACATCATTTACAAAATCCTTGAAAGAATGCAATACTTTTATCTGTGAGTGAAGGCATAATGGAATACATTTTTCTTTCCATCACCCAATATATTTTTTAGCTGAAATATATTATATTTCATATCGAATTTCGAATATCTTAGTTTTACAATAAATGCCTAGAGTTCAAAATATTCCATTAGGGTTTCATTGTATCCAAATAACAAAATAGTCAGTTCTTATTGAAACACTCTTTATATATGTATGCTATACTTGTGCACAACAAATATTATGTTTAACAAAATAAAACAAAAAAAAAACGTAACAAATTTAAAGTTAACAAAAATATTACAAAGAAATACGTCTCTTAAGAGATTGGGTTATCACATAAAAGAACTAAATAATGCTGATTTACTTACGATGTTTTAGAAACAGAATCAAATATCAATTCTGCTAATTTCTATTTTGACGATAAGCTGAATTTTTGTTTACAAAGATACTAATACTTAATTTTTTTTTTAATTATTGGGTAAGGTAAGTTTTTTGGCAGCAAATAACTGTTCCCAACTTGATGCCTAAATACCCATAATTCCCAACTAGCTCATTTTGGGGGGGACAACCTACAATGATATTTTTCTGTCTATTCTCCTTAATCCTTTGTTTGTAGTAAACTCCTTTTCAGGTATGGATTATTTGTACCAACTTGAATTTTTCTAATTTCAGGCCATTATCCATTAGATAGTTAGGTAATGACAGATAAAGATAACGTAGCAGCACTGGCTTTTATAGAATGGTAACAGACATGGATAAACAGAAGCATAATTACTCCCAAATATTTAGTATAAACCGAATTTGTTGTTCGGAAGATTTACTGGAAATTAGGGTATGATTCAAACTAGGATATTACATCTGTGATTCAAACGGACTATAGACACGTTATGCTAATTATTTAACCAAGAAACTCATTACATTAAACAAACCGAACCGCCCTTCTATTTTTCCTTTTCCACGGAATCGAAATCGTTGGTTAGGTTCTCTTTTTTTTAGGTTACTATGAAAAATATCAAGTCTACTAAACATAAAACCCAGGCCTTACAACAAATAACTTCTACAAACTAATACAGGTCGGAATAATTTCGTTTCTTTACAACAGAATTATTTTGCTGGAAATTGCCCATAGACCCTTCATGTGAGAACAGCATAACAAATTTTATAGGAACATACTCTAATTTAGAGAGACTATTTTTTAAGCACATATAATGGGTGCATTATTATTCTACTTTTGAAAATTTTTACTCAATGTAGAATGTGGAGATATATGTTGTTGGATAAAAAAGAATATTCAAACTTAGAACAGTCTAGCAATACCACAGCTTATACCGTTCGGTACGGTATAAACTGTGGCAATACACACTACATCTACCGAACGTCTTTTGGAATTCAATTTCTCACTTATAAATTGCACTTTTTCACCATTAATACTCCTGTATCAATATTTATCTATTCTTCAAGAGCAATTATTTAACAATTAATTTACATTTCAATAAAAAAAAAAACAACCATTATATTGTGGGTTAGTAGCTATGTACTTACCGGTCATAATCTTTAGAGCAAATTTGAAGAAAGATTTTCCATCTCCAGACCTAGTTGAACAGGCACGATATGCGCAAGAAATACCAGGCATGATTATACACTTATTCAGTTTTAAAATTTGGAAATTACGACACAATTCAAAACTAAAACTCACTTATCGGAATTTGTAAACATTGTAACTGACGGGCTACAACAAAAGTCAGTTTGACGGATGGACACACTATTTGGTCCCCCAGCTGTCGGTACTCGTTGGTTTGTTATACTCGGCCGATATCGACTGCGTCTGTCAAATGCGCAAACAAATCTCTACATAAAGCAACGTTGCCATACTTTGTTTCTCTTAAAAGAGATGTTATTTAAAAGTGATATAAAAGTGTTGCCTGAAT
The DNA here is from genome assembly GCA_016904865.1 of Pissodes strobi. Classification (NCBI taxonomy): domain Eukaryota; kingdom Metazoa; phylum Arthropoda; class Insecta; order Coleoptera; family Curculionidae; genus Pissodes; species Pissodes strobi. The sequence goes on from JAEQML010063532.1 coordinate 22,790, forward strand.
ACGAAATTCACTAAAAGCGCTAAGCGGTTTTAACTAAAAGCGGTTTTAAAAGAGGATGCTGAATACGGCTGTAAAAGTGTCCCTTACTATACTCTTGAAAATATCTGCACAAAATTTCATGATGATCGGTTAGGTAGTTCACGTGGAAAATAGGATTATAACTAACAGTAAAAATCAACGCGAGTGAAGCCCCGGGTAAAAGCTAAAAGTGTCCTATGTCCAATATGTGAACGACATTTCATAATG
>JAEQML010063533.1:0-23035 GCA_016904865.1 Pissodes strobi
TAGAAACATTACTTACTTCTTACGGGTGCTGGATTTATGGATAATCTCTAGTACATATTATATCTGAGGAAGTTTATTCATTTTATTACCTTTTTACTTTAATTTAGCTTTGACCAAAGATCATAACATTGCTGTTTCAGGAATACCTTCTCTGGTTGAAACTTGCAACCGGGCTTTTGGAAAGGCTATACTAACCGAGTTAAATTATCTAGTATAGTATATGTGATAAATTCGGTATTTCAATCACCGTCTAGGTTGCAGGTTGCAGCAGAGCGTTTCGAAGAAGTGAACTTTCAAAATTTTATAACCTTTTATTTGACACCTTCCAAAATTTTAAATCAAACTGTCACGTTGACAAGAAGTTGTGTCAAGTCAGTCAATAGAACGGGTCATTTCGAAATTTCACTACGGGGTAGCTGGTTACTTTCAATCCAGGGAATTTACTTAATAGGCTAGAGGAGCTTGCTATAATTTCCTATTTTAAAATAAAGTATTAGCCTCACATGCTTGGTAATATTTAGGGTGTATTTGAGAATGTAGATTTTGAATGGTAACCGAACAGGTAGCGTAGACTTCGTCAGGTAATTATTTACTTAATTTGACATTTGAATTTGAACTTAGTTTCTTTTATTTCCAAGTTTTTTTTTACTGCGTCCGAATAAACATAGATAGGGCTTGCCAACAAAAGTAAACTTGGTGACGTCCAACCCGACTTGGACTATTACTTATTTTGATTCAATTCCATATTCAGGTACAACAATACGGAACTTGATAGTGGTAAAAGATAAGTTCGAACCAACCCCCCGAGACGAGCTAGGCCTGGTGGATTACAGACGGTGCTGATTGAACTATTACGAGGACTGGTGTTGACCGACCTACATGGTGGACAACTGGTTGTAGTTTAACCTTTTGGTAAATATTAATTTGATAGTAATCTGTCGTTCATGGCCATCTGCTAAGTAGTTTTATCTTTGAATTCAATATAACAAGTTGGCAACCAACGCCAACAGAATTAGAATCGAACGTAATAATGTATACATTAAAACAAAAGAGTGTGTAACAGCAGATGATATCAAACAACTTTTTAGGAATATTTTTCTAATTTCAAAAATAATAGAGATATTTCCCTTTAAAGAGTTATCTGGCACATTAAAAACTAAACTACAAATTTTTCGTATACGTTTCAAGTGAAAAGCAGTTTAATTAATTTTCGTTGATTTTTTCAGGATATCCCAAAACCAGTCGAAATTTTCGAAGTTTCTATCAACCCTTCAACTTCAACCTCTAAGCAGAGGAAACAATTACCCCCCATTTTTTAGAAGGGTTGTCCAGTCATACCTCCAGTCCAGGTACCTTTACCCTGATTATAACCTCCAAGTTTAAAGTTGCTGCTATTATCCCCGGTGATATGATAGCTTGTCAAAACCTGTGGGAAATAAATTTTTAATTTAATCACAACAGCTTCAGAATTCAAAATGAGGGTCTGCAGACCTTTAAAGGTAAGGTATAGTTGAATGATTTTGGAGGGGGTGAGTTTCACCTCTAAAATTAGAAACAGTGGGTCTTTTGTTTGTATTTGTTTTAAGGTAAATATGGATAAAAGTCATCACTTGCCTTTCTGATCCGTTTATTAAATGCTGAAAATGACCACCATTTACCTCCATGCCATAAAAGTTTTACTAATTAGTAACTAGTGTATTTTGGTGACATTCATGAATTATAGATTTCGTAAATCATCCAAGGATCCGGGCTGGGTAACTTAAATCTTAGACTAATCCCACAGATAAAAAGTCAATTAGGATCAGATCAGGCAATCTAAAAACTGACGCACAATTTTAAACGCATAAAGTACTTCAAAGAGAAGTATCGCATAACCCCCTTGCCTTATTTTAATATTCGGGGTTGAAGCTACGTAGATAAAAAAAAGGTGAAGCATATATCCCATTCGAATCAAAAATCGACGATTCCGGGCGTTCAATACTTAAATACTGAAACTCGAGGTGCAAAGATTTCGTTGAGTCACCTCGTATATATAGTTGCTCTCCTTGGTAACCCCGGGCGAATGACAGTTTCAAATAAAGCGCCCCAGTATGTTCCACTTCTGAAACCCACAGGGCATACTGTATTATGAATGCTCCACGAATTTCTTAATTATTCAACAATTTGACTATTCAAAGTCAAGCTGTGATCACCTGGGGTGGAATTGGAAAAATAATCGAAACCGAAATGAAAATTGAATGACGATTTGCACCCCTGGTGAATACAACGAATTTATCCGCAAGTGTCCTTGGTGGTATGCGGTGTGTAAGTGGGTTTTGGATAAAAACGTCAGATATGGACTTGCCATTGTGAGTATAAGGTTTTCCAAAAGAAATATTACTTTTTTCTCATTTAATGCAATTTGGAGAGAATAAATTATGCTACAACGTAAAGTAGCGATGCAATTATTTGCAATCTTAAATTGAATACGCTGATATAGCATTACGTATCTACCTAACGACGTTCAATCGTCTCAATACACATGCTATTATATATAAATTATGTTCAGAACTGAATCTAAAAATTCATTAATATGCATGGTGTTTCATATAAACGCATATGCCTTTGCCCTTGTTACTCGTTTCTGCAAATAGTTTACATAAATCCCTACAACTTTTGCCTTTAACATTTTTTCTTAATGTCTAAAATGATAGGTTATACGTGATCACCCTGCCCTTTCATTCTTAAACGCTTGGATTTCTGTATTTAAAAAATGTGTAATTTCAGTTTTCTTAAACGGATATGACTGCTTAGTACAATCAGCTTATTTACATTAAATTTCAATCCGCAACCATTTAATAACACAGTCATAAATCTTCGCCCGTAATAAGACAAAACTTTTCTTTAAATTTTATTTTCGATAATTGCGAATAATTAAAACCTTTTGGGTACGACTCCGTTCCCATATCTCATAATTATTACATATAAATCTACTAACTCAGCTGTCTGCCCAGTCGTAATTATATATTATAAAAGTTCTGTAGTAGGGCCTCTAATTATTTAATTATTTTTTAATTCGACTTTTATGCAGTGTATCGCGTTTTCGAGATTGTTTGCAATTTAGTGCGCTTGGTTTTGTCTTCGTTGTCGTAATAAGCATATTTTGCTTAATATTAGAAACATTTAACATTTTCATTTTATTGGATGTATACGTGTATTTATACACCACACCTTATATATTATTATTATTATTATTATTATTATTATCTTTAAATTTTTGAATTCTACATACAATTTTTAGGTTAGGTACTAGGATATGGCTTACTCGATACTTAGACTCAATTGTTGTCGAGAATAATAAATTATCAACCTATGCAACTTGACAGTTTCCATATTTAGTCTCCCTGAAAATCTAAACGTACTGAATTATAATAATTAAAGTTTGTTTCAAAATTGGAGAAAGTAAAAAAAAAGTAATAAAACACTCGAAAACCCTAGAAAGGTCTAATTTGTTCAACCTTGTTTCAGTTTCTACATAAGCGTAGAATTTTACCTCGAAATCTGCCATAAGATCGGCACAAACCTCTGCTTATCGCTTAAAAAATGTCCATATTCTCCGATCATGGCCCATTTTCCCATATTCAAATCATTTTAAATGATATGTCCGGCACAAAAAGTATACGCATGGATATGCTAAAAGAATATTACCTCCATATCTGCCATAAAGCCCACCAGAAACTGCCTCTAATCATAAAAAGAAGACAACAAATACTGACCCATTTTTCCAATTTCTCACCACTTTCAATGAGATTTCAGCAAAACAATCTACACATTTGAACCTAAATGTTATGTCAAAATGTTGGAAGACATATTCCTTCAAAAGGCTTGCCAGTTTCCTTAAGAACCGATCTCTGCACGTTGCAGTTGATGGACACATCTCAGACACATTCGCCATTAATGCGGGAGTACCCCAGGGCGCAACACTTTCACCAACTCTGTTCCTTAGCTATATTAATGATCTGCTGACCGAAAGCAATAATAGTGTTTACAGTTTTGCAGATGACAGTACCCTTATCTCCCAATTTAGATAAGAAAAACCTTTACCAGCGACGCAGACACTGAGACTTATCACCACAGACAAGAGCAGATTACAACAATTAATCAAGATCTGGAGAAAGTTTGAACTTGGGGCGACAGAAATTTGGTCCAGTTCAATGCAGCAAAAACCCAAGCAGCCACGTGTACCAAGGAAGCCAATACAGCGGGCCCTGACATCATTATGGCAGGATCGACCATTCCTTCATCCTCGTCAATCGGATTACTGGGTGTCTCGGTCAACAGCAATACGTCCTGGCATGACCACGTTACTATCATCGCAAAATCAGCCTCGCAGAAAATAGATGCGCTATTTCGCAACAAAAAACTGTACACACTGCAGCAACTGGTCTTGCTCTACAAAGCGCAAATGAGATCATGCTGAGAATATTACTTACACATCTGAGGTGACGAAGCTAAACACACCCTAAAGCTTGCTGGACTACATTCAGAAGAGAGCTGTGCGTCTCGTCGGCGACCCGGAGTTGGCCCGGGATCTGGATAGTCTGGAACAACGCAGACATGTGGCCGAGATCTCCCTGCTTTAGAAATATTTTCACGGTAGATGTTCCCAGGATTCGGCTTGCCTCATCCCGCACCTAGCAACGCCGACATGTGGCCGAGATCTCCCTCCTTTAGAAATATTTTTACGGTAGATGTTCCCAGGATTCGGCCTGCCTCATCCCTCCCCCAGCAACGCCTGTCAGGCAGTCACGACAGACGGCAAGAGCACATCCGTTCGTCGTACAACTGGCAACTCCTAGAACATCGTTTTATAAGGACTCCTTTGTCTGGCGCACTGTATCGATGTGGAACTCACTCCCAGGACATCTGTTTCCCCCTAATTGCAACCTACAACTATTCAAGAACCGTGTCCATCAACATCTTCCCACACACACCACTCGTCGAGTGCCATAGAATCTCCCGTTGGTAAGTGAGCCACTGCCATAAAAAAAATCTGAATATAGCAGATTGTTTGAAGCTTCGTTCGTATTCGAAAATGCTTGTTCTTCGGCTCAGCTGCATTAGAAAGCTACCTTATGTCAGTGGCGTATCTAAAGGAGGAGAGGCAAAGATGGCATGGCATGTAGCTATAAATTATGTAATCATAAATATACATCTTAGCTAGATCATACAATTCTGGATTGTACTGAATAGACTGCAAGATAAATTGATATTGATCTTTAATGGGCAGTTTAGCTTTACTATAAATTAGATTATTATTATTTGTGATTTTTATATAGGTATGACTTAAGTACATATTTTTATTTCTGTACCTTGTTTTATTTAAGTTATTCTAGTTTAAATTTAAAGCACTTCACGCCATTAATGAAAATAGTCAAAATAACAATAGGATTCCTAGTGTTCTTCGTTTTATATAAATGGTAAATGGCTTACATGTCTTTGGTTTTCATTATTTTGAAATGGAATTTGTTGTAAAATTAGCATAAAAATCACACCATTAGATAAGGTGGGCATAATGGCATGGATTTTTAAGTTATAAATTACAGCAAATTCCATAAAAAAAAATCTGCAAACCTGCCAACTGTTTCAGCTAAAATAGAACGAGTTGCTTAGAAATGCTAAACATTACATCTAGAGTAAGGAAATCCATTTATGTCTGTAAAATGTCAATAATTAGAACTAAATAAAAAAACTGTTAATTTTTGGGAATACTTTCGATTGCAAGCTACTTTATCAAGAGTTTAAATGACGATGATGCAAAAAGTGAATTTGTAGATATTTTCTTTTGTTTATTTTACATTTTCTTTTTTTATTACGTTATGATTTAGTTCCTTGTAGCTTACATATTTGTCGTATTTGTTAGGTACAGTTACTTTTATATTGTTTTGTTTTTTTAATGTTCTTATTTTTTTTTCACTTTGTTTTCAATTCATTTCTGTTATGTATGTAGACTTTTATCAATAAATACAATTATTTGCTGTCCTTTATGGTATGCATTTGACAAAAAAAAAACACAATTGGTATAAATAATATAAATATAGGTGAGAAAAGAAGCGTCCATTAAAATTAACCACATCATACAAAAATGTATTTGCTCCTTTAAAATACTTAAAAATAAATACAGTCTCGCTCAGTGATCATCATATAACCTATCGAAATATGGAGATGTTTATTTAATATTGCGGTGAAATGTATTTTTGGTCAGTTATTTTAAATCAGCGATATATGGTGAGTTCATTCTATATATTTTTTTTTTATTTTCATGCTTTGCAATTATTGTGTTCTTTAATTCCTTAAATGTGCAGTAGGTAAGAGGTAAAGTAATCTATTTGGTATAATGACATCTATTTTTAGGTAGCAAATTATTATAAATTGTCTAAAAAAACCAGCACGCATGCCCCACCCTCCTCTCTCGAGCAATTTCCTGGATACGCATCTGTCTTATGTACTGAAGCTGGCATGTAATACCATACGTACAAATCTTAGCAAATACTCGCAGTTTCTTTTGCATATATGTAAAATTTTCTGGGTTGAATTTTTCGCCAGAGGCCCGATCCTGAAGTGTAGCATACAATCTTTTTATTAAGTTTTCATCTACTTCGGTGATAGCTGAAGAAGTCTTATAATTTTGGAAAAATCTTCTTGTAGTAGCTCCGTGATTTGACTTTTTTTATGGCAGTGGCACACACACTAAAGGAAAATCCTATGGCGCTCGACAACCGGTGTGTGTGTGTGTGTGCGAAAATATTGATTGACTCAGTCCTTGAATATTGGTAGGTTGTAATTAGGGGGAAACAGGTGTCCAGGGAGTGAGTTCCACAGTGATGCAGTGCGCCAGACAAAGGAGTTCTTGTGGAGCGATGTTCTAGGTATTTCCAGTTGTACGACAAACTGGTGCGCTCTTGCCGTCTGTCGTGACTATCTGACAGACGTTGCCAGGGGTGGGATGAGGCGAGCCAACTCCTGGGAAAATCTGCCGAAAGTATCTGTGAAACAGGGACATCTCGGCCACATGTCTGCGGTGTTCCAGATTATCCAGATTTTGGGTCAACTCCGGGTCGCCGACGAGACGCACAGCTCTCTTCTGAATGGAATCCAGCAGCTTTAGGGTGTGCTTTAGTGCGGCACCCCAGATGTGTGAGCAATATTTTAAGCACGGTCTTATTTGCGCTTTGTAGAACCGGTGTATACAGTTTTTTGTTGCGAAATAGCGCACCAAGCTTCTGGGAGGCTGATTTTGCGATGTTAGCAACGTGGTCATGCCAAGACATATTGCTGTTGACCGAGACACCCAGTAGTCCGATTGACGAGGACGAAGGAATGGCCTATCCTGCCATAATGATGTCACGACCCGCCGTATTGGCCCTCTTGGTAAACGTGGCTGCTTGGGCTTTGCTGCATTGAGCTGGACCAAATTTCTGTCGCCCCAAGTTTGAACTTTCTCCAGGTCTTGATTAATTGCTGTAACCTACTCCTGTCTGCGGTGATAAGTCTCATTCCCTGGAAAAGGTTTTTCTGATCTAACTTGGTAGACAAGGGTACTGACATCTGCAAAACTGTAAACAGGATCATTCGTTTCGGTTAGCAGGTCATTAATATAGATGAGGAACAGAGTTGATTAAAGTATTGCGCCCTGAGGCCTAATGGCGAATGTGTCTGAAATGTGTCTATCAACTGCAACGTGCAGAGATCGTTTTAAAGGAATCTGGCAAGCCAGCTGCAGAAAGAGGCTAGCAGTTCGAAGGACGGCAGTTTTTTTAGCAATCCGTCATGCCAAACTCTGTCGAATGCCTTCGAAATATCCAACGCAATCGCTCGAGACTCTCCGTAGTTCTCAATTGCCCTAATCCATATATCAGTGACATAGGCCAATATATCTCCTGTCGATCTCTCTTTGCGAAAGCCGTATTGGTTATCGCTTATTATTCTATTGTTCTCAAGGTACTTGAGTAGTTGCTGATTGACTACACGTTCCATGACTTTGAAGATTATTGGAAGCAATGCAATTGGGCGATAGTTTGGGGGCGTGGTTGTCTTGCCTTTTTTTCTAATAAGTTGCACTCGAGCGACTTTCCAAGAAGATGGGTAAATCCCTTTTCGGTAAGACAGAGAAAAAAACTTGGAAAAAATGGGTGTTAGTTCGTTGCCGCAGTTCTTTAACACGATGGCAGGTATTCCGTCCGGTCCTGATGCCTTCTGCGTATTCGTTTTTAGTTTATATTAAAAACATAAGATAACTTCTAATCGAATCTAATCCAATAAAAGTCAAAAAGATTTATTTCAATCCTCATTCGTATTTTTTGCATATATTGTAGTTAGATTTTTTTTGTCTTTTTTGAGCCTGCCTTTTCTTATTTTCCTTTAATTAATTTTCTTGCAGATAATTTTTTAAAGCTTATGCTCTTAATTTTCTACTTTTTGAGAAACTGCCTTGTAACGCTTTTTCTTGTCCCTCTGATAGGCGCAAAACCTTCATTCCAGCTTAGAAGGAACTGAGAGTAAATAATTTAAAATTAAAAGAAAAATTTAAAATTTGATAATTTAAAATTGAAACTGAAGACATTTACGTGTATCGAAAGTTAAAATATGGAACTATAGTTCAAGTCGGAAATAATAGTCAGTGACTCATTTTTAGTTTTAGGGCGCGCCTCGAGGGGTAAGGGAAGAGAGAAGGAAATTCCAGTGGCGGATACAATTGCTTTGTAAATTTATATGTTATAATAACTATATAATGGAATAGTAATAAGTAGACTTAGGCAAATATCCACTGAAAAAAATAAAGTTTATGCACATAAATAAGCATGATTTTAGTCTAAAATATGCAAAAAACGTATATTCAAAATTATTCCTAAGTCTAGTAATAAGCAATAAAATTGTACTACAAACAAATAGTACTATGTATTCATTAAGGCTAGGAAAAAAAGAGTCATGGATGATAAGGGGTTTTTCTTATCATAAAATACCATATTGAAAGTTGCATCGAAAGTTTACATCAAAAATCAATAAAATTTTAAGTTTACTACTCGTTATCGGAGGTTTGATCAGAATTTGATTCAGAATCATTACTATCACTACTTTCGGAACCAACATTGACAATAAGAGGTTCAACTATAACTTCGACCGTAGTATCCAAATCCTACATTTTTTGTTTTATGACATGTTCGATACACTTCTGCCAGTTAACAGCTGTAACGTTATCTATAACTTCGTTTAACAAACACGCATACACGGTTTTTACCAATGCATATTCGCTCACAGTTAAATGTCTTTTCACTTTTTTTGCAGGGAGGCAAGACTTGTCGAAGCTTCGCCCTGTTCCATTTTTACAAATTAATATTTTGAATTAACAATAAAAAAATTCACAGTCCTTCGCAAAGATGCAACCGGGGAGACATTGAAAATGATGAATAAAAACGCAAAAATGTGATTTGCGTTGAAATTCATTTAGTTTCCAAAAGCAGAGTTTAAAAAAGTAAAAATACAAACACACGAGTGTTTATATTATAGGTATATAATTAAAGAAATGCATTTTTAGCAATAATATTAAACATTTTCATAATTAAAACAAAAATAAATAAAGAAAATTAAGCGAGTCTGCTAGTACTCGAGACTAATGTGTAAACATATCCTATACCGACATCGGTTGTAAAAAAAAATTACAGCAGCAAGTTATGTTCCCAAGCGGTAACCCATCCAAGTACTAATCACGCCCGACGTTGCTTAACTTCAGTGATCGGACGAGAACGGGCATTTTTAACGTGCTATGGCCCTTACCTGTACATTTTAGCATGTTCATAGAATAAAAACAGAAACATTCGCATTTATAATATTAGTTAGGATTCTTTAACAATACGCACTGGCAGCTTCGGAGCGGATTAATTCACTGCACAAATTCGACACGAAAATCTAATGCCACCTGGAATAACATCAACATATGGACACAGCATATTTACCTTATAATCTTGGGCCGACATCCTTTGATTTGGGACAGTCAATAACCAGCTTTTTCAAATTTTACTGTTTTAAACGTCTGGGCATCTGAATAATACTTTTGACAGTTCGTATAATTTAAAATAATATGATTTTTTATCATCTAAAATCCGTTTAAAAACGATTTTAAATTACACAATTGTATAAAAATCCGAAAATTCGTACTCTTTTAGGACGATAGCCGTGGCTTCGGACGAATTTGTCGTGGATTTTGAAGCGAAAATTCATTTTAAATTCAAACGTCCATTAAAAAAAAACAAACTTATAGAAGGAAAATTATAGAAGAGGGCCATGACTGAATATTGTTTTAAAAGTCTGGGCATCTGAATAATACTTTTGACGGCTCGTTTAATTTAAAATATGCTTTTATATCGTCTAAAATCCGTTTAAAACCGATTTTAATTGGCAAAATTGTATAAAAATCCTTCACGGACGTCCTGGATTAGCTTTCTCCTCAATGCGACGACGGCTTATAATGTCACAATCGGTTTACACATTTCCGTCCCATTTGCCGAGATTTACCCTCATACCGCCGCGTAAGATGTTTACACATAAAAAATGTGCAAATATGAAAACCGAAAATATTACCCTTCATTTTTAGATAGGAAAATCTATTAATATAATATAATTATAGTCAAAAGCGATCTTATCGTGCGGGTCCAAATGTCACAATTTTCAGTAAAAACTTCATTCGTGGCAGATTTTGCGTGTAAAATCTGTCAAAGTAATGACATTTAATGAAAAATGTGACCTTTGGACCCGCACGATAAGACCGCTTTTGACTATAGCCATAACGTTACTGTAATATTTTTAACCTGTTCTGATTCTGTTTAGCCCGTTTTGTCTATTTCTAGTCACTTTTGGTTAGTCGTTCAAACAACTTTCCGTTAGTTCCAACTTATTGATGTGTAAACATCTTACGCGGCGGTATGAGGGTAAATCTCGGCAAATGGGACGAAAACCGATTCTAGCCGCTAGGGCGGTATTATATACAATTTTGCCATTTAAAATCATTTTAAATGGATTTTAGATGATAAAAAAGCATATTTTAAATTAAACGAACAGTCAAAAGTATTATTTATTAATTATTATATTCGCAGTGTATTTGGATCCACAGCACAGCTTATTTTTAATGGACGGTTGAATTTTCGCTTCAAAATCCACGACAAATTCGTCAGAAGCCACGGCTATCGTCTTAAAAAAGTACGAATTTTCGGGTTTTTATATAATTTTGTCATTTAAAATCGTTTTTAAACCGATTTTAGATGATAAAAGAGCATATAATTATTTTAAATTAAACGAACTGCCAAAGTATTATTTATATGCCCAGACGTTTAAAACAATATTGAGTCATAGCCCTCTTCTAAAATTTGCAAAATTTGGTTATTGACTTTCCCAAATCTAAGGATGTCGGCCTAGGATTACTAGGTAAATAAGGTGTGTCCATATGTTGATGTTATTCCTGATGGCATTAGATTATCGTGTCGAATTTGTGCAGTGAATTAATCCACTCGGCAGCTGCCAGTAAGTATTATTAAATAATCCTAACTAATATTATAGATGCGAATGTGTTTGTTTGTTTGTTTCTTACGCTTTCACGCATAAATTGTTTCGATCATCATGAAATTTTGTACAGATATTTTCAAGAGTATAGTAAAGAATATAGGACACTTTTAGCTTTTACCCGGGGCTTCGTTCGCGTTGATTTTTTATTATTTTAAACTTGGTTATTAAACCTAATTTTTATTCTATGACCAAGCTAAAACGTACAGCATGTTGAAAATGCCAGTTCTCGTCCGATCACTAAAGTTAAGCAACGTCGGGCAGGGTTAGTACTTGGATGGGTGACAGCTTGGGAACACAACGTGCTGCTGTCATTTTTTTACAACCGATGTCGTTATAGGAAATGTTTACACATCAGTGTCTCGACTACTAGCATACTTGCTCAATTTTTTTTTAGTCATTTGAACTGACTCCGATACGTTATAATCAAATTTAATCTTTTTGGTTAGTTTTGGTTAGCCGCAAAAATTCGGTTTGTTTTGGTTAGTTTTAACTTACTTTAATTTTTGCAATCTATTCCGATTAGGTTTAGCCCGTTTTGGTGCTTTCGGTTACTTGTCATTAGTTTTGGTTAGTCATTCAATCAGCTTTCGGTTAGCTTTAGTTAGTTTTAAATTATTTTAGTAATTTGAACCGGTTCCGATACGTTATGGTTAATTTTAGTTAGTCGGCAAAATTCGGTTAATTCAAGTTCGTTTCACCTTACCTTAATATTTTAAATCTGTTCTGATATGTTTTAGCCCAGTTTGGTGCTTTTGGTTACTTTTGGTTAGTGGTTCACTCAACTTTCGGCTAATTTCAGTTAGTTTTAATTTATTTTAGTTATTTGAACCGGTTTCAAAACGTTATAACCAATTTTAGTGTTTTTGGTTAGTCACCAAAATAAGGTTAATTTGAATTAGTTTCAACTTACTTCAATATTTTTAATTTTTTCGATTCGATAGCCCGTTTTGGTGCTTTTAGTTACTTTTGGTTTGCTTTGGTTACTTATTTAATCAATTTTTGGTTTCTTTCAGTGAGTTCCAATTTATTTGAGTCATTTGAACCGGTTCCGATACGTTAAAACAATTTAAACGTTTTTGGTTAATAATTTAGGTCGTCGCAAAAATTCGGTTAATTTGGGTTAGTTACTTATTTTATTCTTAATCTGTTCCGAAACGTCTTAGTCCTTTTTGGTTACTCTTGATTAGTTTTGGCTAAACATATTTTGGTTAAGTTTAGTTAGTTTTAATTTATTTTAATCATTTGAACCGGATCCGATACGTCATATCCAATTTTGATGTTTCTGGTTAACTTTAGTTGGTCGCCAAAATTCGGTTAATTGTTAGTTTCAACTTGTTTCCGCCCCTTTTGATGCCTTTGGTTACTTTTGGTCCATTTTGGTTAGTCGTTCAATCAACTTTCGGTTAATTTCAGTTAATTTTAATTTATTTTAATCATTTGGACCAGTTCCGTTACACTATAACCAATTTTAGGGTTTTTGGTTAGTCACCAAACTTCGGTTAATTAAAGTTAGTTTTAACTTACTTCAATATTTTAAATCTATTTCGATGCGTTTTAGCCCGTTTTGATGCTTTTAGTTACTATTGGTTAGTCGTTCAGTCAAGTCTTAGTAGTTTTAATATATCTTAGTCATTTGAACCGGTTCCGGTACGTTATAAGCAATTTCAATGTTTTGGTTAGTTTTAGTTAGTCGCCAAAATTCGGTTAATTTGTGTTAATTTTAACTTACTTCAATATTTTTAATCTATTTCGATATGTTTTACCCGTTTTGGTGCTCTTAGTTACTTTTGGTTAGTTTTGATTAGACATTCAATCACCTTCCGATATGTTATAAGCAATTTTAATGCTTTTGGTTAGTTTTGGTTAGTCACCTAAATTCGGTTAATTTGGGTAAGTTTTAACTTACTTCAATCTTTTTAATCTATTTCGATATGTTTTAGCCCGTTTTGGTGCTTTTAGTTATTTTTGGATAGTCATTCAATCATCTTTCGGTTACTTCCAGTTAGTTCCAATTGATTTTAGTCATTTAAACCGGTTCCGATACGTTATAAGCAATTTTAATGTTTTTGGTTAGTTTTGGTTAGTCACCAAAATTCAGTTAATTTGGGTTAGTTTTAACTTACTTCAATATTTTTAATCTATTTCGATACGTTTTAGCCCGTTTTGGTGCTTTTGGTTAGTTTTGGATAGTCGTTCAATAAACTTTCGGTTAGTTTCAGTTAGTTCCAATTTATTTTAGTCATTAGAACTGATTCCGATACGTTATAATCAATTTAAGTTTAAATAAACCAGCTAACACGGTCTCTCACGCGTACGACGTTATGTGTGGCAAATGTAGCATGCACTTTTTCACGATTTGAGGCGCTATTTAGGAAAACAGAGACATTTTCAATGTTAAAACAAAACGATAACTTAAACCCGCAAGCGCGACTATGCAACAGATCTCTCACAAGGTACATGCTCGATTACTGTTGCAACGTTGCGACCTCCTCCCGACGGTCGTAAAATATCAGTACATTTACGTCCGTCGATCGCGAGCCTCTGTTAAAATACAGCTGCTTCAAATGCTCCGCGTAACGCGCGTATACGGGCTACAATGAATTTGGCAGCGGTGCACGTTTTGTGCCGGAACGCTGTGTCCGCATTTAGAACAAGCGGCATTTTGCGAGCATTTCATATCAGATTTATTGTTAAATATTAAATATTACTTTCAGCCGCTCACGTTGGTCTGTTTTCGAACTAGTGACTGACGTCACTGACTATTATTTCCGTCTTATACTATAGTTTTAGCTTAAGCTTCACGACAAGATAAAAAAAAAACAAAATAAGTTAGAAATTAAATCATGGCATTCAAATCTGCCAGAAATTTATCAGTATTCACAATAGAAAAATAAAGCAAATACTCAAATATTAATCCAAAAACCAAAGTCAGTAATAAACGATAACAATAAAGGTAAAATCAGTAAATCCAGAACGTTTCAATTATTAAGCACAAATAGTATAGATCAAATATACTTACTTCTTATTACTTCCCGTTTGGAACACTGATACTAAAGCTAATTAAATAAAACGGGTAGATAGGCAGCAGAGAATCGGTTTATTATCCAAAAAAAATGAAATGGTTGTTTATAAAGGTAAAAAAACACTAATAAGTTGAAATGTCAAGTAAATTGTAAGAGAAAATACTAATAATCGTGGTACCCCGGTACCCTCGGCTTATGCCTGACAATAACCACTATAAATAAAGAAAAAAGGGATTACCTTTACTTGGTTACTTTACGAAAAGGAACAAATGATTTGCCTAAACAAATGCTCAAAATATTTGCTGCACTAAGAACGTAAAAGTCTGAGTCAATCTGTTGTTTACATATAGCTAAAGAAAAACTTATTTTCGAAAATAACGCTATAAAAAAGTATATATAATTTGCGCAACCATCAAATAATCACCTTTTATAAGAAAGATTGAAGTAACGCAAATAAATAATCACTTCAAGTCGCGAAACACCCAAATCATGATTTGTTTACAAGAAGTTACACTACTAACTATTTATATTTATGTAGGTATTGGTTACCATGTGCTGGTAACGGCCGCGTAATTAAGATAAGTAGCATGAGCTAGAATAAAATATTTTAAATCAAGAGCAAATACTCCAAGTTAACGAATAACGCAAAGTTTACTAGGCCGTAGTAGCACTCTAAATACAGGTATCTAAAAATAATGACCGTTGAAAAAAAAAATACAACTTACAACGTTATTGAAGTTAGTTTATTGAAAGTTCAATAAGAGAAAACTAGAGTGTTTTTTTTAGCTTAGAGAAAATTGACCAGACATTAACGTTCAGTCCAAAATCAGACTTGTTTTAAGTTAAACGCAACTAAGCAAATTTTTAGGTAAAAAAAATATGAGGCAAACAAAAGGTCTGATTTCCTCGGAGAGATATACTTTACTTAATAAAAAAAAATTAAAATTATGGTTGTTAGGTAGAGGGAAAAAAATGAAGGGTTCGAAGGCTAATTAGCCAGGTATACACTAACGGGCAATTAACGTAAATATATATGCATAAAAAACTAGATTTCTCACAGTTCGAAGACAGCTCCTCCAGAAGAAATTTTTCACTCACGGAACACGAAGAACTGCCTGTAGAAATCAACCACTTCCTCAACTGAAGAAGGCAGGAAGGAAGGACTCTAGTAGTTGAAGATAGCCCAGTTAAGGAAAAACCAGCAGGAAACTTGACTCTAAGTTAGGCGTAGCCAAGAGGAAAAAAACCCGTCGGTAGAACCCTGTGAAACATCAATATATTCAAGGTTCCGCATATAACTCATAATCATGAAAAACACCCAAACTCAGAGCAACAATAAAAAAATAAATATCGAGAGAAAAAAAATCAAGGGTAAATTACCTGTAAGGGTTTTGGTAGCTCACGCCGGAATCACCAGGCTGCAAGGGCGGACGAGCAGGCCTCTGTAAGAGAGATTAAAGTGGAATTAAAATCAATCCACATGGCTTCAGAAAATGTTGGCATTCACAGGAAAACAAAGATGCAAAAAAATGTAGAAACACTCACCTGTCTAAATTAGCATTTAAATCCACCAAAGGGCAGTTTCAGACACCAAACACTAAGCAAAAAGGTAAAACACAGATATGGTTCGAAACTTGAAACACAGGCACGACTGGAGAATCCAAAATCAAAATTTCCAGCCGGCACCCAAATCTGCCAATTGGACGACAAGTTGACTGAAAAGTGACGCTGAACCAAAATCGCCAATTCAACGTGGAATAATCCTTCAACCCCCACTACGAAAATTATGACTGACAACAATCACGCATCACAACCAAAAATTGATAACCAATCGAAATTCAGTACGCAAAAATCAATAAATCCCAAACTTGCGCACGAGGTTGAAGATTTCTGACCATGACACGAACTAACCCAAACTAACCTCGGGACCCGTAGCGCGAAATTCAATCCGCCCAAAATTGAAGTTTGTCTAGCCACGCAAATTTCATTTTCCATTAAATCGGACTAGAGTAACGTAGAGCGAAGCAACACGAGACTACGAGGGTGTTTCGCTAACAAATATAATTACGCTCGAAACGCTAAATGACGGCTGCGCAAAATATCGGCCGTGATAGCCTAGAGTAATAATAAAAAAATCAATTATAAACAACTAAAATCAGAAGGTCAGTCAAGTATTTATTTACAATATATCATAAAGTAAATTCCCCTTAGGATTGTTCATTGTTGATGTGGCTCCAGCTATACATACGTCAATATTACCATCTATTATGGTTAGATATAACTCGTGGGTGACGGATTTCCCTATAATGCAAGTTTTTGTAAGTATGTTTTTTTCGTATTTTAAAAGCTGCCAGCAATCTAAGATGGTTGCTTGGATTCTTTGATAAACTGGAAGTTTATTGACCGGCAATACAATGGCTTTGTGCTGTTCCAAACAACGTTTGAATGGTCACTGGTATACACCAGTTTTAGTGGAATATACGTACGTAGTCATAAGAATATTCTAATGATCACCATTGGCAGAGTCTGTATATAAACGCTGTTTATAAATACTTTGTCAGAAAGCTCCATTGCACTTGCCAAAAAGTGTCAATTCAATATTAGGCTCGCATTCTTTAAAGTCCAAAATTCTTTTTGCTGTATGATCTAATAGAGACTGTAAAATAATTCTTGCAAATGTATCAGTTAACATTATGGAATTTTTGTGGAGGATGAATGAATGAATGACCTTGGGGGGTATTAGTACACTGCGACCTGTATAGATCTATTGTATCCCCCTCCCTGATTCTCAATCAGAGTGCTTCATCCAGCTTCAGCGCTTTGATAAAAGCAAGTAGTCTGGATGGTTCTATGGATGGAAGTTCCTCCTGTCGATGATGCAGCACCCGAAGCAGGCCATTCGCCTGTTCGCGACCGCTTCGCACCCGTGAGAAGGTGTTCCGGAATTTCCTCCCCTTACTTACCGAACCGGCAACTGCCCTCGTTTTAAATTTTTATTCTCTCCAGGTGCCTTTTCAACAGGCAGTGGCCCGTAAGAAAGCCGGAAATAATGCGGAGATTGTTCTTACTCGGTGCTATAAGTTTTTTTTTTATCTTCCTGGGTATTTATTTATCGTTTGTGTCTTTGGAGTACATAATAAATTGAAGTGTATATGACAAACTAACATAAAACGTGAAACAAACAATTTGCAATACACAAAAATATAAAGTTTTAAAATGTGAAATAACATGCTCATAACTAAAATCGAAGGTCCAATTGTTTCATCCAGCCGATTGCCTCTGGAGATACATCATAGAGGTCACTTATTGAACCAGGGTAAGCTCGAAGTGGGCAGTCTGACATTGATTGTGAGGGAGCACCACAATCAGACTCCGATGTTTCTCGAAGTCCCCATTTAAATATCATTTCGCCACAACGTCCATGACCGGTTCTGAGCCTGTTTAGAGTTACCCAACTTCTTCTGGGTAGAGCGAAACCAGGAGGTTGTATACCTAGAGTGATTTTCCAAGGTGTGCGGGATATTGTATTTGATTCCCACTCATTTGTCCAGCGAACAAGAACGTCAAAGTTGGTCTCTCTTCTGGCAGACACCTACGGTGGGTTTTTGGATTTCAGGCGATGTGTGACATGCTCGATATCTTTATGGATTGGAAGGTTTGGATTGGAGATAATTTTGTTTATATTCTCTAATCAGAGCAGCCTGTCGACGCCAGTGGGGTGGTTCTGTGTTACTAAGAACTGGCAACCATTGGCATGGAGTTGACTTAACGGTGCCAGAAATCGTTCTCATCGTGTGGTTCAGTATAGTGTCAACTTTTGTGGTATGTTTACTAATCAACCACACAGGACTGCAGTACTCCGCTATCGAATATACAAGAGCTATGGCAGAAGTTTTCAAACTTTCGGCATCCGCTCCCCAGCTAGAGATTGTCAGCTTTTGAATTATGTTGACCTATGTTGTTTCGGGTTCGAAGTTTACCCGCCACGGCTGAGAGGTGTTCTCTGAAAGTTAAGGATCTGTCCAGAATGACTCCGAGATATTTAGATGAGGGTTTGTTTACTACTCTTCGCGAATGTAACCTTTAGCTCTTGGTTTGCTTTATGGTTGTTTAGATGAAACATGGTTATCTCAGTTTTTGCTGGATCTGGTACCAGTCTCCGGGACATAAAGTATTTATTTAAGGTATTGAGGTCATCATTAAGAGTTTGTTCACAGGATTTAAAGTCACGATGTTGCGATGCTAGTGCCATGTCATCTGCATAGCAGAATTTCCTTGCTGTTATTTCGGGAAGGTCGTTAATGTATAAGTTAAAAAGCAACGGCGCCAGGACGGATCCCTGGGGTAAACCGTTATTTAGAGTTACTGGTCGGCTCTTCTTGCCATCTAGATGGACCTCGAGTCTTTTATTGCTCAGGATCTCGTTCATAAGCACATTTAAACCATAGCAGAGTATTGCTTTCAGCAGCTTATAAAGCAGTCCATGCCTCCATACAGTGTCAATGGCTAGATCTATAAATGCCACTGCAGTCTTCTGATTTTTTTCATACCCGTATTCTATATGTGAAGTTAGGGCCATCACCTGATCGCAGCAGCTGCGAGTTGGACGAAAGCCGGTTGTATATGAGCCTTTCCAGTAACTTTAAGCATATACTAAGGAAGGCAATTGGACGATAGTGATCTGGTCTATCTGGAGTCTTGCCTGGTTTAACTACAGCTATGATCCTAGATTTTTTGAAAGCTCGCGGTATGCGGAATGTTATTGTAAAAACTAAGCAGCCATTGAGCAATACTTAATAAATTCAGGATAAATTGCGTCCAGTCCCGCCGCTTAATCCGTTTTTAAAGATGATATTGCCGCAGTTAGCTATGTCTCAGTGAATGGTGGCATCCTGTGAGATTCAGCAGCAGCTAGGCGTTTTTTGGGGCTCAGTTGTTTTCTGATGTTTCTTTCAAAATCTTTATTAAGGGGGCCCTAGACACATTGACAATGCGATTGCCTATGGAGTTAGGGGAGACTACATTAGTTGTCGAAGAATGGATATGGGAGCTGGACCCTAGTCGCCTCAGTAAGGACCAGGCTTTTCTGCTAGATTTTTTTAAGTCAATATTTTCTACTGTTTCTCGCCATTTTTCTCTTCTTGCATCGTCTAGTGACTGAATGAGCTCTTCGGCCACCTCCGTATTTTCCTTCCTGGATGAGGGGGCCCTAGAAATTCTTTGATTGCCTTAACCCTGGAAGGCGTTCCCATAGACTGATTCATTTGGTTCCTTCTCCTTTCCTGTAGGTGTGCAGCTATGCCACAGAAATGTTCTGGTCCTAAGAGTGGAGTTTGTGCTCCTACTTTTGCCAATTGGCCTGCTTTCTCGTTGCCTTCTATCCCAGCGTGTCCTGGTATCCATTGAAGGGATAGTTTGTTATTCTTGCCTAGTTCGTTTAGCCTATCTAGGCAATCCCATACCATTCTGGAGCTGATTGTTGGTGAGCTCAGCGCTTTGATGGCTGCTTGACTGTCTGAGAAGATGACAATCTGTTTCTTCCTATAGTTTCCGTCGAGGTTGAATTGCACACATCTTCCTATGGCGTAAATTTCCGCCTGGGATATGTCCGGGGGTTTTCGTTATTGCTTCGGTGAATTTGGTTCCTGACCCCTGTTCAGTTCTTGACCCGCTTGTATACCATTTTATGGCACTTTGCTGCAATGTGAGAATGCAAGAGGTGTTCTTTTTTCCATTCTTCTCTACTTTTTATCACGACCGTGAAGTATTTTTCAAAATTGTATTTCTTGACTATATAGTCCCCGGGGAACCCAAGAAGTGGTATATGCTTTGTCAGCGAAGTTATCTTGTGTTGCACCATAAATTTGATAATAGGATGGATGTAAATTACAATTTTCATCCTTGGCCACATTTCTCATTGCTAAATATCGCAGTTTTGAAAAGTCTAATGATACCAGCAAAGCAAGAGCTTCTCTTTGAAGTAGATTTGGCAATGGTATTGGTCCACGTTTTCACATTATTCCAAGATATCCTTAGCCAGATTTGAATTGTCTTCTAAAAACTGAAGTATTTCATTTATATCCTGATTACCTAAAGTAAAATTTTGTAAATAAGCATCTAACTTTATAGAAGTTTTCCAAATATTAACCCTAGAGGTTTAACCCTTAGAAGAATTGTAGAGACTCTTAATAGTGATTAAAAAATGTATATTTTCTCAATATGGGATTTTAATAGTTTCTGCAGAGTATTTAAGAAAATACGGTGTGTGCTTAAGATTACACGACAGAAGTGAAAACTTCAACAATACGAGACTAATATTATAAAATACAAGTTTTTTGTGTTCTATATTTTGAAATTACTTGTCACGATTTCTGTGTTTAAAGATCATTTATCAAGAAGTAAAAATATGGATAAGCTTCTTATTCATTTCTCGTTTACCAGTGGCGTACTAAACTTAAATGTATTATGTCAAACATTTTAAAGGTTTATATTTTTGATGCCTTTTAAAAAAAGGCTTAAAACGCCTGGGTTGAAAACAAGTGAGGTAAAAAGTAGTATTGAATAGTATCAAAATTTTCTGCCTCAACTTGCCCTCTTGCGAGAAATATGGATTTTAACTTAAATAATTATTGGACTTAAACTCACTTTTAGACCACTCTGTATATACTCCTGGTGCAGTCGGAAATTTAAGGTATCATCGGCTAACTTTCCACTGAATTTTGCCAATAAATCCGTTTAAATTGTAAACTCGTCCATTTATAATCACATATATCCCTTTTCCAAACTAAAAGACTTGCCCCCCGGATCCATCGCGTTTTGAAGCCTGCTCTCTCTTTTCGCAATTTTGTAGATGCAATTGAATTTTTTGAGCTCGACGAAACGAACTCTGCAAATCGCATTATAAAAAAAAGGCCACTCCTGTTTCGCCCCATTTTTTAACGCATTCGATAACTAATTTATTTTAAAATTCGTTCGAATGCAACATACAAACGGGACCGGGACAGTTTTTTAGTTTCTTTTTCGTTTTGCGTTTCATATTTTTCTGCGTTCACCTATCTGTGCATGTACGTTTCGGGTGGAGGGGTGGTCGTAGGGAAGGGTGACATTGAATTCATCTATAGGAAGATTAAAGCTGACAATTGTACAAGTGCTTTCATATGTTTGTGATGCATTTGCCTTTATTGAGCGTAGCATATAATAGCTGCTTCAGATCAGGGATTCCCAGAGCTAGGTAAAAACAGCCTGTTAGAGGAATATATTATACTATATTTAAGTTCATTTACTAAGAGAAAATATCATAATCTGCTTACGGATTATAACACGAATAAGCCTATTCATAATAATAAATGCATTTCCATAAAAAGTGTCCGTAGGAATCGAGTTTAACTTGATCACTCTCTGGAATATCTGGTACACATTTCAAGGGCTTCATCGAATAAAGGATTTTCAGCTAAGAAAAACAAAAATGCAGAAATATGACAGATCAAATTTGATAAAATTTTTGTCAAATTTTATTAGTAATAGCAGTACAAAATGTTAGTTGTTTTAAAAGATAGGGTTAGCTTGTTATGAATTTTATTATACTGGATGTCCCATCGAAGAGCACCACACTTCGTGATCTTATACCCGAAAAACTAAAAAATATATCAGGTAACGGTTTTAACAGTAAGTCTTCGATATTTTTTAAGTTTCTTCTGACAGCATTGCCAAAATGGTAATTTCATTGAAACAATGTCTACCAAGAATTACTTTTTTAAAAGAAAATTATTACTCGCTAAAAATGGAACATCCTATATCTTGTAACCAGCCTTAAGCGTTGGGTGCCAAATATGTAACCTCATTTGTTAGTTGCTCATTAGGCGGTCCATATGCCAGGTATACTCAGCGGATTCACTTTGTCTTTAAGGTGTGAGTCTATGTCTTGGCAGTTAGATGCGGACGCCACTAATTTTTTTTACAAGAAATTTATCAATGATTACGATCCTTGAAAACAGGGTAATAAAATTTAGAAAAATACCCTGCATAAGAACGTTGAAAAACTGTGGATACACGAATTAGTTACTACTATGACTGCAATTTACCAAAATAAACATCAAGATTCCAAATAACTTATTTATTTAAATATGAAAACTTACAGAAACCCTTTCAGGACAATTAATCCTATCTCAAACTAATTTGATGTTATGATAACGCCCATAAACGAATGAAAAGATTCTCTTGTAATATATTTCACCTATATTATGAAAATATTAGTTCAAAGCAAAATAAGATACTACTTTTTAATCTGTGCCTTATAACAATACTATTGCCCAGCTCTTATTTTGAAATAATTCTAACTAAACGTTGATTCTTAAAAATCTGATTACACACAGTCAATGATGAAACACTACAAATAGGAAATATCTTACTAAACTAGA
>JAEQML010063534.1:0-23034 GCA_016904865.1 Pissodes strobi
ACCGGTGCGCTCTTGCCGTCTGTCGTGACCGTCTGACAGGAGTTGCCAGGGGCGGGATGAGGCGGGCCAAATCCTGGGAACATCTGCCGTGGAAGTATCTGTGAAACAGAGACATCTCGGCCACATGTCTGTGGTGTTCCAGACTATCCAGATTTCGGGTCAACTCCGGGCCGGGTCGCCGACGAGACGCACAGCTCTCTTCTGAATGGAATCCAGCAGCTTTAGGGTGTGCTTTGGTGCGGCACCCCAGATATGTGAGCAATATTCTGATGCGGATAAAGCTGTGTTGGACTGCATTTTGCCGAAGATTCCAAATCCCAGCTTAGAAAAAAAATATCCAGCTTTACAGATCTGAGATTTTTTTTTTGAAAATAGCTATGTAATATTTTCGAAGTAGAAAGCAACTAGAGTTGTTTCGTAGTAATTCGTTATTGAACTGTCGTCTCGGTTTTTTCGATTCTCGCAACTTTTTCGACGCTAGGACGACGGAAAGCGACCCATTGCAACACGTTTTTTTCTTATTAAAGTTTAAAAATAAGGTAAAGATTTATTTTTTTTTAAATAAAAAGAAACCTAGCCCCGGAGAGTCGTGTTAAGCTGGGCGCCCACTGAATTGACACAGACCGGCCAGCACGGCCGGTAATATGTACGTAAACAATTGAGCAAGCGCCCATCGATGCGGAACCGCCCGGCTAGGCGCGGCCATAGCCCACTTACAAGGACCCTTGAAGTCGGCTGTGGCGCGGGACGCACAGAAGCGCCACCACGTACGTATTAAAATCTGCCGGCCGTGCCGGCCGGTCTGTGCCGATTCAGTGGGCTTTACAATTGCCCGGCCCCAGTGGTGGGGTCGTTTGAGCGCCACCCGTTCTATCCAACTAAACGGAAAAAGTTTCGCTGGTGTTGTGCAGGGTGGCTAGGTCGGCTCATTAAATCAACCGGTACTTAATTTCAAACCAACATGAAAACGAGAATATAGGCTGGCTCATTAAATCAATAATTAATTAATTAACTTAACTTATCAAGAAAACACTACCTAAAATTTAAGGAACAATATATTTGCTACTAAGTTCTTTTTTTTTGATAACACATCAACAATCTATCTGGAGTAAAATGTTAAATGGAAATGAGGTTAGTTAAGACAAAAGAATGTCAAATGACTATTAAAGTAATTGAGGAAATAAACAGAGCACAATATGGAGATTGTGCGGAGACCAATTCAGTTGTTAATACTCGGTTATGTATGTCTTACAACTAAATGTCCTAAATACTACTAACCGAATTGATCACTTTGACGTTAACTAAGCTAATTACAACTAGGTATGCGTGCGCTAATAGCTGCACCGATTTGAAATATGAACGGCCACAAAATTAAATCAAATGACTCTATAAGTTAATAAAAGAACAAAACTAGAATGAAACTATTGAAAGCGTGGCTGTCGATGCTTGACTCATATTATAAAGAGAGAAACTTCAGAGCGGTTATATTACTCGACAAATGAATGAAAAGAATAAAATTATTGAGCCAACGCTTGACTTATATTAAAAAGAGAGAAAATTCAGAGCAAACAGATTAACTGATCCGATAAACCAGTGAATAAATGAAAATAAAATTAATGAGCTATCTCGAAGCTTGGCGGTAAATGTTTGATTTATATTAACAGAAGGAAAGCTAAGAGTGATTATATTAAACAGATAAACAAACAAATCAATGAAAGATAAAGCTTCTGTATAATATGTAACATAATGCGGTCGTCGAACTCTGGTGGAGGCGCCGGGCACCTATAGATACCTCAGGTACTGCCTCTCGATGGCCCCGAGGAGAAGATCTAGCCGAGGTCTCGATAGCTCGGTGTCGAGATTGGCTGATAATTGCTGCTGGCAAAGCCTGCTTCCAACCCAGTAGAAAAAGGTGGTTCTAGCCTGCAGGTAAAAGTAGTGGTCCACCAGTAAAGGTTGTGGCCCTCCAATAAAACCCTGAAATAACCCAGTGCGCATTAGACGAAGCCCCCTTACTTTAATAAAAACCATGGCCCTCCCCTTGCATAAATATATTTTCCTTATAAAACAAATTCCTCCAGAAAAAAACCATGGACTTGCAATGTCCATCAGCAAATAAAAGAGATACTAAGGTACAGACAACTTGAATATAAAGAAGATAGGTATGAATCACCCCTAAGGAAAATATTAACTGCCCCATACGATCAAAATTAAGGTTAAATTAAAATAAAAAAATTCGGATTAGATAAAATGGAGTAGATAGGATAACATATGGGACGCAAAAGCAAATGACGGACCATGCACAAAAAAAAGGTAACACAGATAAGCAATTAAATCATTAATTTAGGCAAAACTGGAGCAATAATTTCCTTGTTAGTGTGTGTTAGGGCTAGGGAAATTCGACGGTCTCGGTCTTATCTGACGAACGTGGAAAGCCTCTAGAAATGATGAAAAAACCGTTAGCGTCATGGCGTCCAGGCGCTTCACAGGCAATAAAAAAAGATTAATTCCAGAGAAAAAAACACACCTAGTACAGTATGTAGATCCCGAAAAATCGGTCGTGTCAAAACACCAAGAGATTCCACACTATATCCCCAATAAATGGGTTCAATTAAATCACAAACTAAATGTGGAGTCTCTGAAACTGCACTCAAACAAAAAGCTTCTCTCCTCGCCGACCGGTCTAACTAGAAAGAACTCTCGATCGTTTTCGTCAATTTGCCTTCGCCTAATTGCCTATGTCCCATCAAGAAGTAGGGATGGACTGCAACAAGCCGAGCGATTTCGATACAAGGAATATTTCTAAGATATCAAACAACTTAGTTCTCGTTTATTATGAGGATAACATGACGGCGGAAGCCACAATTAAGGCATCGAAATCAAAGGATTCAAGAATTAACAGAGAATATTCCCTAACAAAACGATAAACTTTTAAAAATGTAAATCAACAGCTGGCATTTATAATAAATAGTACATTCCTATTACTCGGAACGAACAAGCGAACATTACAAAAACTGCAACCTGCCGTGTGAAGAGATAAATATATTTAAAAGCAGAGGTCCCAAAACGATCTAGCGATCTTCAGAAATGACGGCCGGAAATTGATGTTCAGCAACCAAGGGGTTCCCAAAAGGTTATGAAATATGCCAACCAAAATTGAAAATATGGAGCGACGAGTCAAATGCTGCGTATTTGCAGGCTTTTCTAACAGAATTCTTAAAAATATAAATCGGTTCGTTGACCGTTCTACGGTAATGTAATATAAATCAAGCTAAGCTATCTTAGTAACAATGTGCTACACTTGTCAACTAAAATAAATATAGTCACAACGTGTGATAAAAGCTAATACAAATATATCGTTAACCTATACTTAGAACAGAGTTAATTTACATTAAGAAAAGCGGCATTTTCAAGCGAATTGTCAGCAAATCGAATCAATAAATTTAGAATTAATAAACCGATGAGTGCAAAATACAGCATCTTTTTCCCTAAATGCGGCATATAAACGAAATTTTAAAAATATTTGACATTGGCAAAATCTGACTGTTACACCATTTTTTCAGAATTTCCATTCTCTAGTTTCAATAGGATTCGGAAGACCGTCAAAAAGTACGTGTCCAAAAAATTTCGTCAAAATTAATACATTTTTTCCACAGTTATCGTGTATAAAAGCAAAATTTTGAAAAGTCACACATCGTCGGCCCCAAGGCAAAACCATGAATGTGCAAAATTGGCCATTTTTACCTATCTACATTTTCAAGCGCCTCTAAACCAGTTCTTGACAATGCCAAAACCACGAATCTCTCAGAGTCATGCTTTAGGCAGAGTCTATAGATATTCTAAATTTAGGTGGGGACACGATACACATATAACGGTATGCTCTTGCGCAGGCAGAACCTCCCACACAGAAACGTGTGACGTCACCCGGGAACGACGCTTTCGATTCTGCTATGTAAGCGTGTATAGAACATATGCTTTGAAATGCAATATTCGCAGTTTTAGGGGATTTTAAAGGACATTTTCGATAATAGGTACGCTCCTAATTATACGTGTACGTGTGTTAACTAAAGAATAAAAGCATTTTCATTCCATATTTATATTACTAATTATAATTGATATATTATACAGTTTTACTCTAGAAAATAATTTAAATGTATAAGTGGTTATTTAAGTATTATTTCAACATTTGAGAACTAAGTGAAAAAATCGGGATGAGATTGGTTGATGTGATGTTTATACTTGATGCGTAGAATCGAGGGGCACGCGGTCATGATAGTATTGTTTTATAGTTCATTCCTTCATAAATTAATTTTTTCTTAATTTAAAAAAATTACGTAAATTCAAATATTCTGTACGCTACTGAAGTAGATCAGCTGAGCAAAGTTCTTTTTGATTCTAATATCTTAGCCCATAACATATCCAAAAATAATAAAAAAAATCCCTTGCAAATAAAATGTCATTAAGCATTAAAAAATTATTCAATTTAATTTAGCCCACAAGATATAGTTCTACTAAACTTAAAGTACAATTTTAATTTTCTTTGTATTGACCTCATTATTTAATAGTCAATATTCTGAACCCTTTCAAATATTTTTTGCCCATTTTTACATATTTATTTCATTTCCACTGAAGTAGACTCGGTTTGCAAAGTACTTTTTGATCCCAATAACATATCCAAAAATTTTTGAAAATAAAAAAGTTATTTTTTACATAATAATTTTTTTATCATTTCATTAAAAATGTTTCAGTGCTTTGTTTTTTTTTTCAATAAACTAGCAAAACAAATGAGTTTTTTTTTATTTTACATTTTCAAGAAATTTCAAGATTTTGTTGGTTTCTTTCCAAGAAATCTTGGACTTCAGAGCTAATTTCTTGTCTTGTATTGAAATCAAGACAAAATCAAGACAAAATCAAGAAGTTGTCAAGGAAAGGACGACCCCTACATATCGTACCGGATTTGGTTAAAAAGTAGTTTTTTTAAATATACCATTTTTAAATATAATACTAATTAACAAAAAGGGAAGGCCTAAATGAGAAAAAAATCTTCATAAAAGTTTCGCTTATGTCTTGACAAAGTAATAGAACAAATCCCGTATTTTTTGCTTCTAAGCTAACAAACATATCACAATAAAATCATATACATATCGTAACGGATTTCGTTAAAAAGTATTTTTTTAAAATATACCACTCAATTAACAAAAAGAAAAGGCCCAAATGAAAAAAAATATTCTTCATAAAACTGTATTAGAAACTTAACCTTAAAAAAAATAAAAAAACCAACGAACGATTGCATCGCGAAGACATGGCGCGATTAGGTGCGCAAATCAATGAGCTTTTGTAGCGCTACAGAACCTAACCGATTTTAGCACCCTGGTACCATCGTATGTGAGCATGTGTAAATATTCGTCCCGGCGCGCGTTAAGAAGTTTCACTTCAATCACACTTCAATAATACATGTTGCTTTATTTTTTTACTTATTTAAATTTTGGCAAATATTTTTTAACCACATAGTGTCTGGCTGGACCGTGAACCGTGACTTGATCGTGGTATATCTAAAAAGAATGTTTAAAGAACGGAACTAAGGCACATTAGCACCCGAATGTCGAATTAGCGGCAACTAAAATCACGGTACGGTACGTGAAATTAGGATCCATCTCTAGCCATAGGATCTCCCTTTAGAGTGTGTGCCACTGCCATAAAAAGTCATGTAAATCGTGGAAATATCTAATAAATATAATAAATAATAAAGTAAAGCCTTAATAATTAAAGATACTCACCATCTTTTATGTTAATTCCATCTTCTCTTCGACAAGCACGAATCCACTGATTTGCTAACTCATGTTTAGGAAAACGAAAATATTTAATATTACTCCCTTTCGTGGTCCTATTATTGTTCTTACAAGTAGCCACAGCACAGTTCGGCATAATTATACTATAAGTTTTTAATTTAAATAATCCTATAACATATATAAACACAAAACAAATCTAAAAATTCACTTAACTAAATAAACTATGACAGCGTCAATAGGAACATTTTTTCCCGGGTGACGTAGATGCGCGGGTGAGTCAAAAACGAGTCTAGAAATCAGCATACCGTTATATGTGTATCGTGGGTGGGGATAGGTGCACTGCTTTTGACGTTGACGTAAATCACTTTGCGTCCAACTCTCGCAACGCGCGTATCATGAATGTGACACTTTTGTGGTTTTGGCTTCGCAATAAAAGTGTTAGGGTTCATGAATGTGGTACATTCGTTGTTTTGGCATTGTGAGTGAATGGTATAGTTTGTAACATTCTTGTGTTAATTTAATACAACATTCGCATTTAACAATAACTCCTGAGTTTATTCGAGTTTTCCCAATAGAAATAATTATTTAATACATTTTATAATAAAAATATATTAAAAACCAATATGTCTTTAGGTTTTCTTATTGTACTGTAAGTGATTTGAAAGGAAAGTATGCAATGCCAAATCAATGAATGTGACATTTTGGAAGGAGGGGGGCTAATAAGCAAAAAAATAATAAGCAGGTCATAAATTGTCAAAGTAGATCCTATGTCTACTAAAAAATGAAGTTAGTCCGACAAAGGCTGATTTTTAAGAGACTATTAAAACTTTAAAACTTAAATATTTCCACTTCATGATTTTTCACATTCATGGTTTTGGCAATGGACCGACGACAAAATACGGACAAAGAAAAGGATTGCCAAAAGCAATTGACCGTCGGCGGCTCCACAAATAGTGTTGCCTAAAAAAGTGCCAAAATTCCACTCCAAACAGTTTTCTAGAAAAAAAAATGTAAATCAGGAAGCCTTACATAGCCGAATCTAACCGCGTCACGCCTGACGGCTCAGTTTTTTTCACTACCCGGAAAAAGTGTGCTGAACGAGCCTAGAGAAGTATTCACTTCCTGACTGTTTCTTTCTCTCTCTCTTTCCCTTGGCTGAAGTCTACACCGACTTTACTATAATGAACGTTACATAGTGGAGCGCGGCGCGTGACGACTCAATCTCACTCACTACCTAGGGAAAAAATGTGCTGAACGCACCTAATGAAGTTTTCACTTCAAAATCTCATTAAAAAGACGAACGAAAATATTAGTATTAGGTACTTCTTGATTATTTTTACTTAGAAGTTACAGTAGAAGGTCCACTTACATCATATTTGACAGATTGGCTTAAGAAAATCCTCTTGCGTTAACAGGTAATACTCACCCAATTTTTGGCAATTAAATTAAACAAAAAAAAATAACTAATTTTAAGTGTGATTTTAAGGTAGTTCCTGTTGAAAATGCATTATTACATAAGCTAGGTATTAATGAACATCTATATTATGTTGGGGTTTGGAACCCTCGGCAAAATGCACTTAAACTGAGTTTTATCCACAATACCGTAACAGAATTATTGCACTCGACGCGCGCTTCGCTAACCATGTTTTAGCATCATCAGGAGATGATTAAAAATTTTAATCATCTCATGATGATGCTAACATAGTTAGCGTAACGCGTTTCGAGTGCAATAATTCTGTTTCGGTATTGTAGATAAAACTCCGTTTTAGAACATCTATATTACTAAAATAGAATTTTTTCACTATACCGAAACAGAATTTTGCACTCATCGCGCGTTTCGCTAACCATGAAAGCATCATCTAGATATGATTAAAACAGTTTTAATCATCTGGATGGCTAGAGGAACGCGCGTCGAGTGTAAACATTTTGTTTCGGTATTGTGGATACCACTCTGTTTTAGTGCATTTTGCCGAAGGTTCCAAACCCCAACTTAGAAAATATTGCTGATATTATATTTACAAATGTTTTAATATGAGCTATACGTTCTTCAGCATGAATATAATCTTTAAATTTTATTGCATGAACCTACTCTAGCATGTTACTTTCTTGATATCAACTCATAGATTTTCGAAACATACGTAAAATTTCGAGTCTCTCATGTAGGTTACATGCGTTTCGCATGAAAATGACCGGAAACGTCGGATTTAGCGTTTTCTCAGCCTAAATATGCGAAATAACGCATTTCCACGTTTTATAAGCAAGACGTCGAAAGTTTCGAACCCATTCGAAAGAATTCAAGCTATTTGCGCATAACTACATATAAACTTGGTTAATTCCTTAGCGGTAAACTTGAGCCACATGGCGTCAAGGTTGCTCGGTTCGAGTGTTTCCTCTCGGTGACATGAAAGGTCGCTTCGGACAAAAAGGCATATTCTGAACTTATGTCTAAATTGGGTGTGTAAGTTGTAACCAGGGTAGAGGTAGTTTACTGTTGTTGTAGAACATACTTGTGTTTCTGTAAGGGCTAATATGTGTGGTCTATTTATTTGTAGATGTAGGTGTACCGAATTAATGTTTGTATTTAGGCCTCATGTGTTGCAGAAATCTATTCTAAATTGGTTCGGTATCATTGTCGCTTGTAAAACGTTGCATGAAGGGCTCTCAGGGCCACCCGGCGCCGGCGCCCGGAGATCCGAATGGCCGTGGTTTACTTCCGAAATATTTTGATCCTGGAAGTACCATCATGTCTATATATTCCTACTGTGGTTGTCCCCCCCCCCTCCCCCGTAGCGATCGGAGGGCCATGCAAAACCATAAAATACCTATTCTTTGATGTAGATATGTTCTATATTGTTGTGGAGGATTCATGTTTACCTTACAAATGTTTGCCTATTCTCTCCACTTATTCATAAAATAGAGCCGCTTGCTCTGGCTCCAGGGTGTAAATAGCACAAGTGCTAGTTTAGTGACCCTAACGAAACTGAGAAAACGTAAAGGAAACAGGAAATACGGTCGACGTTTCGAGGAACAAATCTGCTTCCGTTGTCAAGAACGAACAAATCTAAAAATGAAAATTGTTAGTAAATACAATAAAACAGTAAAAAGCTCTTGCAGATTGTCAAACTTTGAATTGACTTTGACAAGAGGACAATTATAATTAGCTTTTTACTGTTTTATTGTATTTACTAACCATTTTCATTTTTAGATTTGTTCGCTCTTGACAACAGGGGCAGATTTGTTCCTCGAAACGTCGACCGTGTTTCCAGTTTTCTTTAGGTTTTTCAGCTTCGTTAGGGTCACTAACCCTGGAGCCAGAGCAAGCGGCTCTATTTTATGAATAAGTGGAGAGAATAGGCAAACATTTGTAAGGTAATACCTATTCTTGTTTCGTCATTACCACAATTTTCGGTACGATATAACCTGTGTAAGTGTGTACGATATAAACCAAAACTAGCCTATGAAAATTGACTGTAACTTATGCGCATGCACGGCTTTCGCATCGAAAAATTAGTAGGAGCGCTAGATGTTTGTGTAATTATTGCCTAGACCTTAAACACCCACCCACGGTCACAGAATATAAAGGTGTTTTTCTTTCACCTGCGCTAAGTACACTTTTTGCACCAACCCTTTTTCTTTCTCCGGTGCACTTGCACTGAGTGCCATTTAGTGCAGCACTTTCTCCACCGACCATTTTGTTGGTGTAAGTTGGTGCAGGATGGTGGGACAATGACGAACTGGCGGATATTCTTGAGATTGCTTTTTCTTTCGCTGCTGCACGATTATTTGGTAGAGCTACACTGACGTACACCAACTGCAGTTGGTGTAGGTGAAAGAAAAACACCTTAAATCAGGGGCAACGTTGCCAATTCTCAGTTCCCATTACTTTGATTTAATTATTAACTACACTCATGGCCCTCCGCTCGCTTCGGGGCGCGTATTTAGGAAGCTTCCGCGTGACAGAACCCCAGTTAAATTGCGCCCCCTGATTGGCTAGGTAAGCACGTGTGTTACACTAGCCTTGCCCGTCAATTGATTACGTTTTTTTCATTTCACGCATTTGTATTCATGCAATACCCTCCGCTCGCTGCGCAACCAACAAAAACTAGCCCAAACTAACCCAAAGCATGCCAAAAAACTAACTAATCCAAAAAAAAACTTGCAAGGGCCGGGGGTCGAACCCATTGCTCTGCACTCTAAATGCCAGAGCCTTACCACCTGAGCCAGCCTTTCACATTCCGGTTTTTCTCGAAAAGTTTCATACAAATGCGTGAAGTGAAAAAACGTAAACATCATTGACGGGTGGGGTTGGAGTTAGCAAATCAGGCGGCATTATTTTTAACTGGGGTTCTGTAACGCGGAGGCTTCCTAAATACGCTTCTGGGGCAACCAAACAAAACTAACCCGAATTTTAAAAAATGAATAAACATAACCTGAAAATCGACGGGAATCGAATTCGTGTTGGCGTATCACAACCACAAGATCTGACCACTGCCAGAGCTGTTGAAAGCCATTCACTGAACCGCAAAGACATGGGTAATTCTCAAAAATAATAAACTAGAGAGGATGTTACATCGCATCGGCTGGATTTTTTCACTGACAGCTGCTCTGTCGTGACCTACCCTAGCCACGCGCGAAGTTGGCCCGAAAGGCTTAACATACATATTATTACATATGGCCAAGACTATTTTTCTTGTTTAGAGTTTATAAAAATGTGTTTAAACTCAAAATTTTAAATGGATAATAAAATCAAACTATTTCTTATGAAATTACTTTTTTTTATTAATAAAGAATGGAAAATATGTTTTACAAGTTTTTGTGTTTGTATTTAAACAAACCTGGATAAGCCAAAAGTAAATAAAAGTATAACGATTCGGGGATTATTAAATCTTGTATGGAAAGTATATTTAAGAGTATGAGTTTATGAGAGAAAAATAGATAAAAATAAAATAAAACCTGACAACTCTTTTATACAGTGTGGTTCAAAAAAGTATGCCTAATTTGGAAAAGCTTAATAATTGCTTCTCAGACAATGTTACTTGACCTTTCTCAAATAAACGATTCTTATTATATTATATTATTTGTAGCTATGTAAAACATCATATCCAAAAAGAGAAGTTGAACATTAATTAGTTAAAAATTCCTTTTATTCTACAAACAAGTTTGTATGTATGTACAGGGTGGCCCGTTTATTATTGGATGACACCTTATCAGAATCTACGGGGTGTACCAAAAAAAGTTTAATACAAAAGTTGTTTGGATTTACTTACATTTTTAAAATATTATACTTTTATATATTCAGGGTGTTCGTATTTTCGTGGACAAGCATCAACTTCCTTATTTTAAATAAAATACACTGTATATTAAGGCACTTTTGAATTCCTCAAAAAATTCTACATATATTTTTATATGATATCCTATACCTACGTCTAACCGTTTTTGATATATTGTGAATTTTATGTGAAAAATGACGTTTTTATCCGATCGGACCACAAACTACACCTTTCCGATGTGTTTTCTCATCGCAAAAGTCATCATTCCATCATTGTATTCGTTGCTTAGCAACGTGCAACAACTGTACGGGAATAGGCAATAGCTGTAAGGGAATATAACATTTCCGTCCTAGGACGTGAATATAATAATAGGTTTGTTCTAGCAGCGATTTCAAACGGTTGCAAACCGTACGGAGTTTGCGCATAGCCATATAAGCGACGCTTATATCGTTATGCGCAAACTCCGGATGGTTTGAAACCGTTTGAAATCGCTGCTAGAACAAACCTATTATTGAAACGCCTTGTTTGTCAGATCGGACGTTTATCAAAAGTAACATTTAGCTGTAGTTTCCGTAGTTACTCGCTCGATTCAAAACTTGGTATTATCAAAGAAAATTCTACTACGATAGAATTTTCTTTGGTATTATGTTGAGTTTAAATTTAAAACACCGTTTTTATTTAGATTAATATTTGGCTCTATTTTTATAAGTACGTATTCTAATTAATTCCGATGGGATAAAAAATAGTATGTGCAACACGTAGGAAAATCACATTCCTGGACTCCTGAGTTGTTGGCCTCTACCAATTACCACAATCGTCCAGGAATGTTTTGCTTTTCCTACTAGTTACACAATATACTCTTGCAGCTAAATATAACTATCAATTTATCCTATTTGTTTGGGAAACACACTACCCAAACAAGATCAAAATGCACCGCATTTACCTCAACACATAAATAGAATGCAAAACACCTTTTCCGCAATATTTTGAACCACCCCCTGTACATGCACAACGCGTTACCCCATGTGTATCATGGCGTTACCCGGGAGAGACGATGTCAGAAGTGACAAGGCATCAGATTCCTTCTCGCGACCCATGTAAAAAGGCAGAAAAACTACCTCTTGCTCCGAGAAGTATACTATAACTGCTCAGTTTAACCAAGCCAACTCCCACATCTGAAATTCTGTTAAATCGCTGTGAAGAATGAAATAAAATCGCACAAGTTTCATTCCAAGTTTGACCTCACAAACTTGGGATTTGCTGAGTCCAAAGCAAGGTGTTTCCATTGATTTGTATAGGAGTGGATAAGCAATAAATAGACCAAACATGGCAAATTTACGACCGCGAAATGTAAACAAGAGTCTAGGTACAGACCCCGGCCGTTTTATTTAAAGCTTCAAACCCTATCCCGGGGTATTATGTATGTAGTTTTGCATGACCCTTCGCTCGTTACGGGGGCTCAATCAACAAGAACTAACCAAAACTAACCCAAGGGTAACCCAAACTAACCCAAAATATTATTATGACTTTGTATGACCCTCCGCTCGCTTCGCTCGCTACGGGGGCTCAACCAACAAGAACTAACCAAAACTAACCCAAGGCTAACCCAAACTAACCCTAAATTAAGATAAAAAGGTAAATTAATAAAAAAAACCTATCGCGACCGACGGGAATTGAACCCACAGCGTCGGGATGAGACGCAAGCACGCTGCCCTCTACACCACAGAGGCGTTGCAGAAACTTTGCTAGACCTTAGTGAAATATGCATTTAATCAAAAAGGTGATGCTGGTTGCATAACACGGGGTTTGAAGCTTTAAATAAAACGGCCGGGGTCTGTACCTAGACGCTTCTGAAATGTAAACAAAGAAACTTCAATTTGGACTTGCGCATTAGAAAATTAGTAGGAGCTTGCTGTTGCACCGTGAAGGTAAATAGGCAGGCCCGGACTTCGAAAGTGATTATTTCACCAAATATTCGGTAGAGGAGTCTTGCCGATTGGGAAATAGGCCCCAGTTAGCACAGTGAAACAAACAATGAGGTATAAATAAGTAATACTTATAATAATTAGACTTACTTGAAATAGGAGATGCCGGGTATTTTGCCTCGAATCGAACTCGAATTATTAACTCAAAACGCCGCCGCGCCGTCAAAACGAAAACACGTCAAAGACAAAAGCCAAGTTCGATCCTGACCGACGCCTGCTGAGACGGCAAGTCTTTTAGTGCGCATGACAAAACGGTATCACTTTTGTTTACGTTTTTCCATTTTGCATCGATTTTGTCATGCGCAGAAACCTGTTTTTTCGTCCATAGGTTGCCACTTTTGAGTAGTGCGACAGGCGGCTATTGCTTATCCACTCCTATACAAATCAATGGGTGTTTCAAGTAAAGCACCAGCCCGTATATTTCATCGAAACGGAGAATGATATGGTCACGGTATAAATAAGTATATACGGTAGGTTCACTCGAGACAAATTTCCAATTTCGCCGACAGTTTTTACCTTCAATGAGAATCCGGATCAATCTCGTTCGCGGCCAGTTGTGGCTACACTACGAGGGAGAATTTACGGTCAGTGTGCAAACGCCTTGTCTGTACTGTTGGGTCGCGTTGAATTAAATAATTATTAAGATCGTTACTATGGCGAGATATTGTTGTGCGGATAATTATTATATTACAAAAGTGGGTGACGGATTTTCATTTTTTAGATGCCCCAAAGACCCTATCAGTTAAGATTTATAATAATTTTTTAATAATATGCAGTTTTTCAATTACACGTATAATCGGTTTAACAAATATGTCTTTATTAAAATTTTGTTATTTACCTAAATATGGATAAAGGCAATAGTAAGAAAAGAAAACAAGTACGGTAAAAATTAAATGCCCGTCACTACTAGCGTGAGCAAAAATCCGTTTATGTTTTAATAATTAATTAAAATATTAAAAATTAAAATATTAAAGTAAGTTGAAACTAACCCAAAGTAACCGAATTTAGGCGACTAACCAAAAACATTAAAATTGGTTATAAAGTACGGAATCGGTTCAAATTACTAATATAAATTGAAACTAACTGTAATTAACAAAAAGTTGATTGCACAACTAATCAAAACTGGTCAAAGTAACCAAAAGCACTAAGGGCTTAAACCTATCGGAACAGATTAAAAATATTAGTTGGCTACTGACATAATTTTACCAAAAACATTTAAATTGGTTATAATGTATCGGAACCGCTTCAAATGAGTAAAATAAATTGGAGCTAACTGAAAGTAACCGAAAGCTGATTGAATTACTAGCCAAAAGAAACTAAAAGCACCGAAACCGGCTAAAACGTATCGTAATAGATTAAAAATATTGGAGTAAGATAAAATTAACCCAAATTAACTGAATTTTGGCGACTAACCTTAACTAACCAAAAACAGTAAAATTGGTAATAACGTATTGGAACTGGTTCAAATGACTATAATAAATTTAAACTAACTGAAATTAACCGAAAGTTGATTGAACAATAAAGCTAACCAAAAGTAACCAGAAAAGCGAAAACATAAATCAAAATAGATTTAAAATATTAAAGTAAGTTGAAACTCACTTAAATTAGCCGAATTTCGGCGACTAACTAAAATTAACCAAAAACATTAAAATTAATTATACACGTAACGTATTTGAACCGGTGCAAATTCTAAAATATATAAAAACCAACTAAAACTAACAGAAATCTGATTGAATGACAAACCAAAACTAATCAAAAGTAAACAAAAGCACTAAACCGTATCGGAATAGGTTACAAAAATTAAAGTAAGTTAAAACTAACCAAGACGAGCAGACCTTTGACGACTAACCAAAAGTAACGAAAAACACTAAATTTGATTATAACGTATCGGAGTCGGTTCGAATGACTAAAATAAATAGGATCTAACTGAGACTAACCGAAAGTTAATTAAACGGCTAAACAAAACTAACTAAAAGTAAGCAAAAGCGAAAGAACGGTCTAAAACAATTCGGGACAGGTTAGAATTATTATCTACCGCAACGTCATGGCAAGTTATATATTAATAGATTTTCCTATCTACAAGTGGAGGGTAATTTTTTAGGTCCTCATATCAGCACCTTTTTTTATTTTTTTATAATTATGTTAAAAAATATTATAATGTTAAAAAGGCATTTCTTTAAGTTCAGTTAGTTTTAATTCATTTTAGTCACTTGAACCGACTCCAATACGTTACAATCAAATTTAATGTTTTCGGTTAGTTTTGGTTAGTCGCCAAAATTCGGTTAATTTAAGTTAATTTTAACTTACTTTAATATTTGTAATTTGCCCGATACGGTTTAGGCGTTTTTGGTGCTTTTGGTTAGTTGTTCACTCAACTTTCGGTTAGTTTCAGTTAGTTCCAATTTATTTTAGTAATTTGAACCGGATCCAATACGTTATAACAAATTTTAATGTATTTGGTTAGTTTTGGTTAGCTGCAAAAGTTCGGATAATTTGAGTTAGTCTTACTTTAATTTTTTTAATCTGTTCCGATACATTTAGTTCTTTTTGGTGCTTTTGATTACTTTTGGTTAGTTTGGGTTAGTAGTTCATCACGCATATGACATCATGTGTGTCAAATGTAGCACGCAGTTTTTCGCAATTTGATGTCCCATAACAGCAAAACAGAAACATTTTCAATATTAAAAGTACTACGGCAGACGTAGCGCGATGAGAGAAATTCTCACAAATGCAGCCAATCATTTGAGAAATGCACCCGGTTAATTGGCTATGTTAAAGAGGACGCCAAATAAGTCAGCTAGAGTAGTGGAGGACAACTCCGTCCGCAAAGCCATCTCCAAAAACTGACGATTTCGCAGAAAATGTGAGAGAAATACTCGTAGCGCGAGTAATGAAGTGTCTAGACTTGTAAGAAGCTATAAATTTACTTTACTAGCTTAATTTGTCATTTTTATATTTTTTAATTTCCATAATCTTTCTCAGGTACTTTGAACCTTCTGCTTTATACATGTTTTAATAGATGAATCAAGTTACAAACTGTCAAATAAATTATTTTAATAGGTATTACCTTTATTTATAATGTTTTTGAATTTAGTATACGTTACTATTTTGTATAACTTTATTACATAGTTTTATTCATTTGAATCACGTATTAAAAATTACCTTAATCGCCCTTTCAAATATCGTGTATCAAATAATAACCGAGGAAATAATTTTGCATCAGCTAATACTTTTTGAATCTCCCCTCACAGGCTGCTTGCTGCTGCAGGTAGAGTAAAAACTAATTTTTTACCGTGCTGCGGCTTTTGCGTTTGATCCAAAAACATCAAACGATTGTTGCTAAGTGAATCTACTCGATATTATTTGTACTCTGATATGGTCCTGTAAACCCAGACAACAAATATATCTTTGTTGACTGTTTCCCAAAGATTACCGGTAAACTATATAAATACGAGTGACTGTCTTTGGTGAAATGCGTTCTGTTTTGTATATATAGAAAATGATTGGATTTTTCCATATTCTGCATTCAAAGAAAGCTTATGTAAATATATATTTTTAGTAGTAGTAAATGATTATTAATGATACTATTTAATGTCAACGTCACTTTATCCTGTCGTCAAGGGTTTATTGACAGAGTTAAATCTAAAACAGATACCTACTCAATTTAACATATAAGTTAGGTAAAACAAATTATTTGTCTTATTTTTTGTATCTCATTTGGTGATTGTTTCTTTGGTTTTGTAAACTAAACCATTTCTATTACCTATTCCAGTTAGATTAATGAATGAATGAAGCTGAATGCATGTGTAGTTATTTAATTAAATATATAAGAGTTGTAAATATGTCAACCTGTTGACTTGTTGACCATGATTTTCATTTACTGTCAATACATAATAAATATTATTATTAGATTTACATTTGTGTCTCCTTTACTGGTTTCAGTCATATCTATTATTGCTAGAAGGTAATGGATTTCTGTTTATTGTAATTTAGAATTATAAATAGTAAGAAATAACTTGATCCGATTAAACTAATAAAACTGACAAATTACTAGTAAAAAAAAAGGTGAATCAGCGCTTATGGTGCTGATCTTAAAGAATAAGATTAGGCATCCAATGTCGAATTAAAGTCATCTTTGACTAGTTTTCTAGACTTGTAAAAACAAGTTAGAACCCTGACTTTAGACGCGTCAAGTTAAATACGAAAATTTAGCTCTGTCCGCTCTATTGTTTGGTCCTTCGAGCCGGATCTGGTTTTTTGTTACTCTTACTGCTCTTCAAGAGTACACACTCAAATACTTAGAAAAACTTCAAAAGAAAAACAAATCTTGTGACTGAAGCTAGTAATATTATTTGATTGTTTCTTATTGTCATTTACTTTACTGATTTTTCGCATAAACTAGGGCATAGTGCTACTTAGTGTTTTGAGTGTTCTCTCATAAAACCTGTGTTCAGAACTGTTGTGCAATAATTAATAAGACAATACTTCATTCTTTATAAAGAAAATGGATTATAACACTTTGAAAGCAAAACGCACATACATCAAAGGAATGATTACGCGCATTCGAAATTGGGTAACAGACAACATTGATACTGAGTCAAACTTTCAAACCTTACAAGTTAGACATGCTAAGTTACAGAAGTTATTTGATAATTATGATGAAATTCAACTCTCTATTCAATCACTACCCGATGTTGACACATTGGACTCAGAAGATAGCGAAACAGTTGAGTCTTCTGTTTTTATCACTCTCGCGCGTTTGCAAGAATGTATGGAGAAATTAACTGTAGCTAAGCACAAAGCTCAAAATTCTCTCTCTAATGCATTACCGAATGCACAAAAAGACACATGTTCATCTAAACTGAGATTACCTGAAATAAAGATACAACCATTCACTGGCGAATTTTCTGAGTGGACTGGTTTCATACAATTATTCACAACAATGATTACTGAAAATCAATCTCTTTCTGATGTACAACGCTTGTTGTATTTGCGCAGTTTTTTGCGTGGTGAACCTCTAGAAATAATTAAAAGCTTACCGTCTACGAATGATAGCTTTCAAATTGCTCTAGAATTACTGCGAAAACGTTATGAAAATAACTTAACAGTCGTTAACACTCTTTTCACGTCTTTATTTGAAGGTGCGCCTGTTGCAAAGGGCACAGCAGAAGCACTCAGAAAATTTGTCACAGAACTAAGAAAAAATTTAGAATTGCTTAACAGTCTAAATTATGAATTTTCAAATTTATGGGAACTTTTGCTGATATATTTATTACAAAAACGCTTAGATTTTCCAACCCTAAAAGCCTATGAGTTTGAACGAGATTTTGATGAATTGCCAGATCTTGATTCATTTTTAGAATTCCTAGATAAAAGAGCTACAATACTAGAAAATTTAAATGCTCTAAATTCAAGTATCAAACATGAAAGAAAGGTCCCAATTAACAAGGTTTCCAAACCAATTACTCAAACATTCGTACGAAACCATCTTGTATTATTTGTAATCAAAATACACATAAGATATATCAATGTGATAAATTCAAACATTTAAATTTGACTGAAAAAAGAAATTTTGTCAACAAGAAAAGCATTTGTTTCAATTGTTTGGGTACGAAACACACTAGAAACGATTGCCCTTCTAACGGATGTCAAGCCTGTTCAGGACGTCATCACACTTTACTTCATGAGCCCAACTACCGACCATTTGGTGGAAATCCCCTTCCACCACTGCCA
The DNA here is from genome assembly GCA_016904865.1 of Pissodes strobi. Taxonomy (NCBI): domain Eukaryota; kingdom Metazoa; phylum Arthropoda; class Insecta; order Coleoptera; family Curculionidae; genus Pissodes; species Pissodes strobi. The sequence goes on from JAEQML010063534.1 coordinate 18,778, forward strand.
CAATTAAACAATAATAGAAGTAAAGATAACCACAATGACAATTACGCAAACAGACAAGCTCATTACTCTTCACAGAATAGAGATCAGGATTCCGTCTCTCAAAGAAATTCCCAAGTACAAAATGTTCCTCAAGGCAATTCCTCAAATCAGCATATCTCCTTTAAGAGAAATCCTTCAAATGAAAATTCTGAAAATGTTCAAAATTTTCAGATGCAACCTCCACCTCCCATGCTTGAGAATCAGTCACTACACACCAACAATTCGACTTTGCCAACTCTCTCTTCAAGGCCCTCTGTAGTACTATTGGCAACTGCTACAGTCACAATTTATGACAAATATGGGAAACCTCTTAAGGCTAGAATTTTATTAGACTCTGCTAGTCAGAATTCATTCATCACGGAAAACCTAGTACAACGTTTAAATTATACTCCATATAACCAACCATTACAAATTAGTGGTATCTCGAAAGGCTCATTGATGTGCAAAAAGATGGTTAATCTTGTAATTCATTCTAACACTTATGAAAACCAAAGTTTTGAAATATCTTGCGCAGTTCTGCCAGTAATTACTTGTAAGTTACCACAAATTTCCATTGACAAGGGGCAATTAAAGATCCCTCATCATTTTAAACTCAGTGATCCAACCTTTGACACCCCTACCGAAATAGACATGCTGCTGGGGGCAGACTTGTACTACGATCTTTGCCTTAATGATATGTACCATTTAGGAAAAAATCTCCCAGTTCTTACAAATACCTATCTAGGATGGATAATTGCTGGACATGCTCCCATTCTAAAAACCCAACAAAGACATTCAGGACCTCTCTTAAATCACAACTCTGTCAGCACATGCACCTTTGAAAACGTGTCTATGCTAGCTATAGATACCCCCTGTTTAAACAATGTAATGGAAAGGTTTTGGAAATTGGAAGAAATTCCCCAGAAACATCATCTCACGGAAGATGATATACAGGCTGAAAATATCTTCATGTCCACCACGAAAATATTGGAAAATGGTAGTTTCCAAGTAAATCTCCCTTTGAAATTACAACCAGATAGTTTAGGTGACTCATTTTTTATTGCTCAGAAAAGATTTGAAAACCTTGAAAAGAAATTTAAACAAGACCCCGAATATCTTTTGAAGTATAAAAATTTCATTGAAGAATACATAGCCTTAGGACATGCACACATCATTCCCTTAGCTCTGAATAATAATACATCCCTGAAGTATTTCTTCCCACATCATGCCGTGACAAACCAACATAGTACAACCACAAAATTTCGAGTGGTGTTTGACGGCTCGTGCAAAACCTCCTCAAAATTGTCAATAAATGATATCATGTACAAAGGATATCAGGTACAACCTGATCTATACGATATTCTTTGTCGATTCAGAACCTTTCAATATACTATTACTAGTGACATTCAAAAAATGTATAGACAAATTAAAGTCAATCCTGATCAAACGTGTCTTCAAAATATTCTCTGGAGGGATGACCCTCATACACCCATAAAATGTATAGAACTTCTTACAGTCACCTATGGTACAAATTGTGCGCCCTTCCTAGCTACCAGGGTATTATCCGAAATAGCTTCAAAAAATAAAGAAACTTATCCCTTTGCTTCTCAAGCCCTTTGAACACAATGTTACGTCGATGACGTTTTGTCTGGAGTAGACCACCTCATAGATTTAAAAACTCTTTACGTCCAACTTAACACGCTTTTAAACACTCACGGATTCACACTGCATAAGTGGTGTTCTAACTCCCAGGAATTTTTATCATTAATATCACAGGGAAAAACTGAAGAATATAATTTAAATTTTAGTGACACCCCCAACAAAGTACTAGGGCTTATATGGAATCCTGTTGAAGATTACTTAGGCATCTCTGTTCCTCCCATCTCGCGTGTTGGCTCATTTACAAAAAGAAAGATTTTATCGGCCATAGCCCAGTGTTATGATCCTTTAGGATTAGTAACCCCTGTGACAGTCATTGGTAAACTCATCATCCAAAAACTTTGGTTATGCCGATTGGATTGGGACACAGACATCACAGAGGTACCACTCATAAATGAGTGGACCCAGTTCATTGAAAACCTTCATCTCCTTGCCAATTTAAAAATTCCTAGATGGCTTTTTTCAGATAAAATCAAAAAAAGGACAGAATTTCATGGCTTTGCTGATGCCAGCTCTAAGGCTTACGCCGCATGTGTATATCTACGTACCAGTTTTGAAGATGGAAGTGTAACAACAAATTTAATCTCATCAAAGTCTCGAGTAGCCCCTCTCAAAAGTGTGTCACTTCCGAGACTTGAATTATGTGGCATGCTCTTGTTATCTCAACTAATGGACAAACTTCTCAAAATTTTTGAAAATCGCATCATTCCCGAATTTGTACATTTGTGGTCTGACTCTCAAATAGCTCTATGTTGGATTAAATCGCATCCAAATCATTGGACCACATTTGTAGCAAATCGGGTTGCTCAAATACAAGAACTCACATCAAGTTTTCAATGGCGACATGTGAGATCTTCTGAAAATCCAGCTGACCTCCCCTCTCGAGGGGTTCTTCCCCAAACATTAATACACTGCGATTTATGGTGGCATGGGCCTAAGTATTTACAAACATCTGACACTGACTTTGCAAAGATTAATCAACACATAATCCCCGCGAGTGTGCCCGAGGAAAGAAAATTCTCACACATCAACATTGAAAAAAGAGAAAATCCTGATATTTTCAGCAAACTTTTTGTCCATTTCTCAAAGTTTGAACGTTTGCATCGTTCTGTCGCTTACCTCCTAAGATTTATACAAAATTATTTCAAACCAGCACAGAAATACACTGGTGTCTTTTCTGTTGCAGAATTTCAGAATTCTCTTTGTTTAATTGTAAAGGTATTGCAAATAAAACATTTTTCAAGGGAGCGAAATACCCTTCTCAATAACCAGCTGATAACAGATAAACATATCTTAGCACTAAACCCATTTATAGATAAGCATGGTATAATTCGCGTGGGAGGGCGACTAAGAAACGCCGACGTAGGTTTTGAACAAAAGCACCCAATGTTACTTCCTTCTCACAACCATGTCGTTTCAATGATGTTAAATCAAGAACATATAAGGCTCGGACATGCAGGGCCTCAGACTGTTCTTTCAAACTTTCGATTAAGATTCTGGCCTCTCAATGGACTCAGAAAAACAAAGCATCTAATTCAAAAATGCATTAAATGTTTCCGTTTTAAAGCTGTCCCAGCTCAACAAATCATGTCCGATCTCCCAGAAGTGGGAAAGTGCAATTAAAAGCGCAAACTACCATGTAAAGAGACTGGTTGGTGATACCCATATTACTTATGAACAATTTTCTACAATACTATGTCAAATTGAAGCCATCCTTAACTCTAGGCCCCTATGTGCCCTCTCCAATGATCCTAACGACTTACAATCACTAACGCCAGGACACTTTCTCATTGGCAGTAGCCTTACTTCATTTCCTGAAAGAGACTATACATCAGTTCCAGAAAATCGGCTAAAGTACTGGCAAAGATGTTCACAAATCAGACAAAACTTTTGGAAGAGAAGGACTGTGGATTATTTCAATCGTCTTCAGACTCGCCCTAAATGGTTAAAACCAGTACCCGATTTAAAAGTCAACGACCTTGTGCTCATAAAAGACGATGACTCACCCCCTCTAAGATGGCCCTTAGGCCGCATAATTGAAACTATGCCAGGTAAAGACGGTAAAGTCCGCGTGGTTAAATTAAAATCTAAGAATGGAATCTTCACTCGCTCTATAACAAAGGTATGACCCTTACCAAATCCCGATAAGTTTGATGATTTTCACAGAGTTGAATAAAATTAGCAATGCGCCCACAAACAACTCATTGTCTTCACTCGTAGTATTATTTACTCATACTTACTCTTAAGATGTGATTCTCTTGCTTCCCCTTCATTTAGTTTTTGCTGACCCCATGGAGATTGTATCTTCCGGCGGGCAGTATGTTTGGGAAACAAAATGCACCGCATTTACCTCAACAAATAAATAGAATGCAAAACACCTTTTCCGCAATATTTTGAACCACCCCCTGTACATGCACAACGCGTTACCCGGGAGAGACGATGTCAGAAGTGACAAGGCATCAGATTCCTTCTCGCGACCCATGTAAAAAGACAGAAAAACTACCTCTTGCTCCGAGAAGTATACTATAACTGTTCAGTTTAACCAAGCCAACTCCCACATCTGAAATTCTGTTAAATCGC
>MU193568.1:0-16169 GCA_016904865.1 Pissodes strobi
AATTTAAAGATATTTTAAATCGAACAAATGTTCATAGGAGGAATTATAGTCCAAGCGGACAAATAAAAGGAACTAATTCAGCAAAATATCAAAACATTGTAAGGCCATTGATTAAACTACCAACTTCTGCAGCATCGGAAGCTGCTAAAACTAGAAGTGGTTCATTCAGTAATAAATCTCCTTCAGGAAGCAAAATTCCGTCCAAGGCCAGAACTAGATCAAATACGCTATCAAATACTAAATCTAGTGGTGCTGCTTTAATGGAATATAATGAGAAACCAAAACAGTATGTTTACTATGACGATGTGAATGAGTTAGTCGATCGCCTTGCAAAGCTCGATGCGTCACGCCAAGCAGGAAACGGAAATCATTTGAATGAGATCATGAATATTTTAGAAGAACTCGTAGAGTTGGATGTGTTGGAACGTATTAAATAAGATGTTACATGTATAATTCCTCATTATAGTTTTAACCATGAACAAGTTTGGTCATTCTTTGTCTTCTACTCGTAAACAAACACAAGTTGTTCGTTCTCAATCCATTTTATCCTTCACTAGTGACGGCGATTATAATATTGAAAATCGTAGGTTATGTAATATTAAAGCACCTACAGATGGAAATGATGCGTCAACTAAAAATTATGTTGATTCTACTGCCAGCCAGCTTCGTGATATTATTAGAAGCCTAAACGAGACTATTCATACTCTTAGTGGGGGAATTAATAATATTGACGATAAATTTGAAAGCGATGTTGAAAAATTCAAAGATCGAATAGACAAAGTAGAAATCAGCATAAAGAATATTAGCGAGGGAATTTTGGTTATAGAGAAAACATTTGAAGCTACCAAGAAAGATATTATTCAGGTGTTGAAGCATGACTTTGATCAACTAGAAGTTCGAGTAAAGGATTTCCTTAATATCCTAGTAACTAATGCATTGGAACCTATTTCCACTGCTTTGGACAAACTCAAAAAAGAAAATACTCAAATTTTAAAAGCAAAATTGGATTATACACATTTGGAAAAAACCATGGTGAAAGATATAGCAGCTACTGTTATAGCTGATGCACTAAAACCCATTACTGGTGATTTGGATAAACTTAAAGGATATCATAATACACCAGTAAATATAAAGTAGAATTCTGTATAAAAAACATCGATGTAGACATTTACATTCAGTTCAAGAATGTCTACAGCCCCGAATGCTAGAGAGCAAGTAGTAAAAGAACTTCATCGTCCTGCTCGAAAAAAATTTATCAGAAGAAGGTTTATTCAATATGGTTTGGATGATACCTTTGCCACAGATCTGGCTCAACTCGATCAGTATTCTCGTGAAAATAATGGGTATAAGTATATACTAGTCGTAATTGATTGTTTTTCGAAATATCTCTGGACTCGAGCCATAAAATCTAAATCTGCTCAAGATGTTTCAAAGGCGATGGATCATATATTGAAAACATCGAAGAGAATCCCCAAAAAACTTGTTTTTGATAACGGTAAAGAATACTATAATGCCTCATTTCAAAATCTTATGAAAAAAATATGGAATTCACCACTATAGTACATTTAGTGTTTTAAAAGCATCTATTGCAGAACGTGTAATTCGAACTATAAAGGAGAAACTGTTTAGACTATTCACATTAAATGGTAACCACAAGTGGATAAACTTGTTGGAACAAGTTACAGATACTTACAACAACTCAAGGCATAGAACGATTCAGATGCGGCCGAAAGATGTTAATAAATCGAAGGAGAAAAAGCTATTAGATTCTATTTTTGGCCATATTAAAGTTGTTGGAAAACAAAAATTCAAAGTGGGTGATGTTGTTCGAATAAGTAAATATAAACATATATTTCAAAAAGGATATACTCCAAATTGGACTACCGAGTTGTTTAAAATATCTCAAGTAAAAATCACAAGTCCAACAACTTATATATTAGAAGATTTTCGAGGGCAGCCTATAAGTGGTTGTTTTTATGAAGAAGAACTACAAAAAACTAAACAGCCTAATGTTTTCTTAATAGAACAGATTTTGAAAAAGAAGGGTAATAAAATGTTTGTGAAGTGGCTTGGTTTCGATAAATCTTATAATAGTTGGATTGACGGTTCCAAAGATGTTGTATAATAAATTATATATAAATATTAATATTCTAGCGTTTTCTCCTCAGTCTTAAAAAATGTCTTTCTTCTGTAAGGAGTGCAAGGAAAATGTTTCCTCTCATTCGCATAGACTTAGTAATAAACATAAGGATAGATGTTGTGTTGAGCTAGAAGCAGGCGTTGAAATTGTTAAAACTGCATTCAAAAATAGGATGATTAGTTATAGACTTTCTACCAAGTTACATCCTATGGATGTGATGTTATATTTGGAGGAACTTAAACCTAAAATTATTCGTTTAATAGAAAAGGGCCTTTCAGACCATTTAAATCTTAAAGTAAATATGGAATTATTTGGATTATATCTATTAGCTTCTCAAAAAAGATCAGATATAAAATCCTTTAACGCACGCTATGTATTTATTTCCAAAAATACAGATCTAGAGGAAGTATTTACAGAGTTTCAACAAATTTTATCCTGTAAAGCGAGTGAGTTTAAGGAAAGAGATAGCGGCTGGTCTTTAGCCAAGCTCTTGTTTCTGGAATTAAATATAAACACGGTTCAAGCATTATAATAAATATGGTGGGAAATTTCCCTATATAAGACCGCTATTAAGGGATAATTTTTAGTAGCACAAACATCTGTTTAGAAGTCATGTCAAGCTACAGTTCCATACCATCTTCAGATATCGAGAATTTAATGGAGGAAGAGTGTTTTGGTACAAACTCATCCTGTTCGTCACCATGTTGGGAGTGGCAGTTTAATCGTATGGTGGCTAGAACTAATTCAGAAATCAAGAAAGAAACCAAATATTTGGCTGAAGCCTGTTATTCTACCAAGAACTTTAAAATTGTTGTAGGGCTTAGTATTGCACGAGGTTTGCTTCCCAGTGTCAGGATAACGAGTAAAGTATTGAATCTCCCAGAAGAAGAAATATCTATATCTATCACCGATCCTGACTGGTCATTCTTTGTTTCTTGCTGTAACTTAATCGTTGAGGAGGCTGCTGCTGATAAAGATTATAAATTCAAAGATGATTGTCATGGTGCTGGGACTTTTATTTTGGATGCTTTTAAGTTATTAGGCGAAGTAGTTATTAGAATGCAAAGTTCAGAAACTATGACTACTTTATGTCTTTGTTTAGATGACTTGAAAGATATTTTAAATATTTATGAATTAGTATGTTTTAAGTTAAGATTACTTAAGGAATTAGATTTAAGGACTTTTTATGATGATGTATTAACATATGTAAAAGTGTCTAGTATGACTGAAGATAATTGTTTAGATATAATCAAACAGTATTGTAATTTAAATATTACCGACTTATCTTATTATATGTTAGAATATATTCATATTAATCCACATAAAATTGTTGAGGATGTAAGTAAACTCTGCAGTATGGATGCTTAATAAATGCATATAACCATGTATTTTGTATTTTATTTCTTAGTATAGATTAGCTTTTCACGATACGAAAGGAAATAAAACAACATTTTTTTCTGTTGTTTGGTTTAATATCATTAATGTTAATCACATGTCATTTAACACACAGAATCTAAAATTATATAATAGTTTAACATTATTCAAATGCCACTATCTTTGTGAAAACAACATTCTGGCGTTTTTTTAAATCTAGACAACTTTGGTTCACTCTTCATAGGGACGTTGAATATTTGTTTCACATCAATAAATTGCTTTATAACACCCATCTTTACGTCGCCTTTGATCATTATTTTTGGATTGTCATACATTTTTAGCATATCCAGTAAAACTTTTTGTACATCGTTTAAGTCAATGAAGCCAGACTCCCAAAGTAAACCATGGTGGTTATTTTCTAAATATGTAACTACTTTAAGATCTTCTTCTCTCAATAGCTGCTTGCAATAAGGTGGCTTGAATAGTAAATTACAAATTCGTTCTCCATCATAGATAGCAAGCTCTTTAGGAATAAATCCTCCTGAGCATGGGAAACCTTGTATATCGATAGAAACTATTTTCTGCTCAGACATTTTTCACAGTACGTTACTAGGCTAGGTATTATACGATACTAAAAACGCTTATGATTGCTCTGATGTTAAATAATCGTTACATAGACAAGAATTCGAATCGGAGCGTCCGATGATGGCTGAGTCTGTCTTAAATATGACGTAGCCCAGGTCGGCCATGTTTGTCATTGTGCAAGTCGTCAACTATCATTTTTCAACCGTCATTTGTCAAACGTCAAATGTCCGATACCACGCCTTAAATATGATGTAGCCCACGTGGTCGATTTTTGCTACTGCGCATCCCTCCGCGGCGGAGGGCCCAGAACATACATACTATACCTACTTTTTATAAATAATTTAAATGCTATCAAATAATTGAATATGATAATTTAAGATTGCACAACATATAAGTAACTAATTTTGAAATATTATACATATAACATATTATATTCAGGCATATTTAGAGCAGGAGTGCCAGCAACAGCTGTAACAAACGCACGACAGTCCTTTATTTATTTTCAGGTGCCAGTTTATAAAGAGTCGTCGTCGTGGGTGAATGGTAGCAGTGGTTTTAACGTCGAAAAATCGGTCATAACGGCAGTATTACATGCAAAAATATTCTGAAAATGTGTAAATAGTCGATGATCACTACAACACGTCGATTCTTATAAAGATAGTTCATGAAACTTTTAAACTTAATCAGCAAAACGTGTGGCAAACTACATCAAAAGATTATCATGACTAGGGTTGCCAACCGTCCCGATTTTTGGGGCCATTTTATTACGTCCCGCCAAGACCTATGGCGGGACGCCAAATGTCCCGATTTTCAATCGAGAATCAAATTTGCCCGCAAAAACGACAAACAGATACAAGATATACACACGTTTTATATTCATTCACTCCTTATATAAAAGGAAACTTTAGGACAAACAAAAGTTAATTTTACACAGACTTGTAGAGAATTTTACAAGCACGCGCTTAGCAAAAAATCAAAGCTGACTTCGGCAAAAAGCCAAAAAAATGCTCCTTTAAAATAACGCAATAGAATATATTTTTTTAGTTGTTAGTTCTTAGTTATTACATAACAAAATGTACATCGCGTCCATCGCGTCCAACCTTCAGGGACACTTGCCGCCTGCTTGTGACCCTCTCCTCTTTTTCCGTGATTTTTCTCTTCGGGATTCATTCTCTTTCTTTCCCACTGATTTAAATGAAGTCAAGGAGCATTAATAATAATAATAATAATAATAATGCTTTATTTGCTTAGTTACATTTAAAATGTTTAGCATCGTCAAATAAAATAAAATATAAATATTATATGGAGGGTACAACCCAAATTGACCTAGTTAAATTAAAATTATATAAGGTACATTTAAATGTATAAATATTAAAAGATATAGATACAGATTAAAACAGATTAAAACATGTCTATCATACAAAAATATAAAATAAAGTGAAGCAAATCACAAATGGTACGAAACTCAGACAATGGACAAACATGTATAAAATTCCTCAAGATTATACGGGCAGACATCCAGGATTAAGGCTTTTACATGATGTTTAAAATTTGTTAGGGGAAGGCTTTGTGTAGCTGGAGGCAGAGAGTTAAATAGCTTTACTGAGTTGACTTTAAAGCTCTTATGAGTTAAAGTTAATCGATGTTGTGACATCAACAAAAGATTGTTGTGTCGAGTGTCATATGTATGTCTGTCCCCAACTGTAATGAATTCAGAGTAGTGTGTTTTTATGTATAATAGACATTGATAAATATACAAACCAGGCATTGTTAAAATTTTCAATTGTTTGAATAAAGGTCTACAGCTGTCAGTCGAATTTTTATTACACAATATTCTTATAGCAGTTTTCTGCATTTTAAAAACCTGCATCCAGTCCGTCGAATTACCCCAAAAAAGAAGGCCATACGATAGCTTTGAATGAAAAAGACCCATGTATGCAGTCCAGCTGACCTCGGAGGGAGCCATTCCTGAGATTCGACGCAGAAGGTAGAGAATAGAAGAAAGTTTGCTCAACAGCTGACTAATATGGGGCCTCCAGGTCAATCTGCTGTCAATCCAAATGCCAATCACCATCCTCAAAGTGCCCAACTATGTGACTCACCAGCTCCGCAAGGGCATCACTGGTAGACCTTTTCCTTCTGAACCCAAACTACAATGGGGCCAGAAGTTTATGTTTTTCTAAAAAGTTTGAGATCCTATTACTCAAACACATCTCTATTGGTTTCGACAAGACTGGTACTATTGATATGGGGCGATAATTACTAGGATCACCTTCATTCCCCTTTTTGAAAATTGGTCTGACTTTACTAAGCTTTAACTGTCTAGGGAAATCACCTGAAAGAAAGCACTTATTAATTATAACGGACAGTGGAATGGCAATACCATCCTTTAGTTGTTTTAGGATTTTATTACTAAGGTTATATATATCCAAGGCAGAACTGTTACTAAGACTATTTATGACCGTAAGAACCTCTAGGGGGTCAACAGGGTTTAAGTACATAGTTGAGCTGATGTTGATGTATTGTGAGGTTATTATCGAAGGATCTAGCCCTGAATTTGGAAGATGAGCTGTGATAGATTGAGAGACATTTATAAAGTATTGGTTAAATTCTTCTGCTGTACTGGAAGAGTTAAAATTTATTGTCTTTTTCTTAGTTTTAGATTCCTCAATAATACTCCAAATAGCCTTTGACCTATTAGGATTGTTTTTTATCTTTTCAGAATAATAAAATTGTTTTGCATCGCAGATTTTTTGCCTATACTGCCTTTTCAATATGTTAATATTATCAGTGAGGTCGATATCTTTATTTTGTTTATTGTAGGATGTTAATAAATTAAGGTGATCTCTAATATTTTTGAGATTATTATTAAACCACTTTTGTTTTCTATTTTTGATATGTACGGTTTTTGACTTTTTTGGAAAGCAGTGTTCAAAACAAGATATTAAAATATTCAAGAAGGTGTCAAAAGCTGTGTTAACATCTGAGTCTTCTTCAAGAGGCATTGGCCAGTTGAAGCCTTTTAACATATTTACACATTTTACTATATTATCTTTACAAAACGGTCTAAATTTCACGACAGAGGTTTTATTGATGTCACACATAAAGAATTTCTGCCTGCTCTCAATGGCCATATGATCAGACATATAGGTATCAATTAAGGAATATTTACAATTATTTATGTCATTTGTAATACAGTTGTCTAAGCAGCTGCTCTTACATGACTTACCAATTCTCGTGGCCTCCCTAAGTAAAAAATTAAAGCCATAGGATTTTATCAAATGTGTAAATTGGTTTGAGACCTGATTGTCCTCCAGTATATCTATATTGAAATCTCCATAAATAAATATACTCTTTTTATGGTGGCTAGATAACTTTAAAAAGATTGAATTTAAGATTTCAAAAAATATAGTTATGTCTGAGTTGGGAGATCTATATATACATAAAACAATAACATTTTGATTTTTTAGTTGGATATCAATTGTACAAACTTCTAAACACTTTTCAGTGGAAAAAATGTCAATAAATTCAAGCTTCTTTACCATGTTATAGTGATCTTTGGTGTAGATGAGTACTCCGCCTCCTCCTGATTGGGACCGACAGAAGTAATTCGCCATGGTGTAGTTTGGCAAAGAGTAATTTTCAATAGCCTCTGGAGTTAGCCAATGTTCACATATACAGATAAAATCATAACACTTATCTGCTATTTGAAGCTCCAATTCGTCTAATTTATTTGCTAGGCTTCTAATATTTAGGAACAGGCTGGTTACTTCCTTTTTGATTTGTTTGCCTTGTGCAAGTTGTTTGGTTGGGGAAGTTAATTTGCGCGCTCGGCTGATTGTTGGGAAGTAATCGGTTGCGTTTCTGGAGGCACTGTCTTCTCTGTCTGCGACAGTTTCCTCCTTTGGGCAAAAAACTTGGATACAATAGCCCCATCAGGCCATATTTCTCGTTTCCAAGCGTTCCGGAAGTTATCCTGCCGTAGTGTTACCTTCATTGATCTATATAAGGTTGGGTATTTTGAGGGGTGATCTTCGCAAATTACCTCAGGAAATTGTTTTGCTAACATCCTCCTTAAATCTTCTGGTTCAGTATCAGGCTTAAGCCTAGTGACATGCAGCGACACAACTTTCGGAACTCCTCGTATCTCCGTGTCTTTCTCGTTGCCACCTACAACGCACCTTCTACGTCGCTTCCTTTGGACATTTATCCATTGGGGGTCATCTTCTTTTTTTTCGGGGCCTAATTGTTGGATATTCTGCACAATATTGTGTGATTGTGCTTCCAAAATCGCTGCACTTACGGCCTTCGAGTTTATAGGAAAATTCTGATGATAAGGATTGCCTTCTTTTTGTTTGTTTTTATTTTGCAGAACACTAGTGACAGTTGACAGCTTCGAATTGGTGGATGTTGGGTTGCCTATTAATGGTTTTGCTGGTAAATTATTCTGCTGCGCAACAAATTGATGCCGCTTAACCACTTCAGCAATGGAGGGATTTGCCGTTTTTGACATATCTGGCAAATCGGTGTTGACGTTGACAGGAATGACGGGGGCCCCATTGGCGGAAGGAGTAGAACTGTTTACCTTTTGGGGCTGACTTCCAATATGCTGTACATTTTTCCATCGCTCTTCGTAGTTAGTAATTACGGTTTTTTGGAGGCCAACTGTGTATTCCAGTGACGCAAGCAGTTTTTTGGACATCTCATATTGGCGCTGGATGCATTCCAGTTCCTTTTTAAGCAGGATTTCGTTCTGGTTGGTGGTATTTCCCTCTGAATGTTGTGATTTGAGATTGTAGTTAGCTAGTTGGGATTTTAGATTTAAGATCTCTTCTTCTTTGGCTGAGAGAGCTTCACTAATCACTTTGTTGATTTCTTCATCTCTGACTGTTTTAGCACATGCTGCACAGTGAACTAAGCTTTTACTAGCACTAACGACCGTCAGACCCGTAATTCTAAATGCACAGGATTGGTGGTATACACACTTACATGAATTGCACTTAATCACAATTTTTTCGACGTTCGATTTACAATATTTGCACCTTTTTATGTTAAAGTCCGAATTTTCGTCTTCACCAGGCGCCATATTGGAAATATATATTAAGAGCTATTAAGAACAAAAGGGCTATAGGGGACGAAAAAAATTTCTGCGGAGGTACTCCTGCGTCTTCCTGATGTTGCACTAAATGTCCTCGCTTTTGCCATTAACGACAATTGGAACAGGGGTGAGTTCCCGGCAAGGCTAAGGGAGGCTCTTGTGATTCCCTTGCATAAGGGGGGTAACCTTGACCTGCCCTCAAACTTTCGCCCGATATCTCTTCTGCCTATGCTTTCCAAAATATTTGAGAAAATTATTAAGATGAAAATGCTGGCCTTTCTCCAACTTCACGATATAATTACCCCTAACCAATTTGGTTTCCTAAATTCTAGGGAAACCCATGATGCCTTATTTTCCTTTCTGGAATGCGTTTATCAGTTTCTAATGCGGGTGGGGCGACATCAGCGGTGTTCTGTGATCTTTCAAAAGCTTTTGATTGTGTTGATCATGGAATACTGCTGGCTAAACTCGAACGCTATGGATTTAGGGGTGTGGCTCTAAAGTGGCTAACTTCTTACCTTGTGGGTCGCAGGCAGTAGGTGGTGCTTTCTGGGGCCAGGTCGCCGTCATTGGATGTGTCAAGTGCATGGGGTTCCGCAGGGATCAGTGCTAGGTTCTTTGTTAGTTCTTATATATATAAATGACCTCTCTTTAGTCAACATTTCGGGGAAATTTACTTTTTTTGCAGATGACATCTCAATCGTATGGCATGCCATGGACTCTGATCATCTGAGGGATCAAATGTCTGAAGACCTGTTGTTGGTTAAGGTCTGGTGTGATGCAAACCTGCTTGCGTTTAATGTAGCTAAGACGAATATTGGTTGCTTTAGGGGTGATGTACGTGAGGTTCAGCTAGGAGCTGACGAGCTGCAAGCAACAGACGTAAATAGGTTTCTGGGAGTTCGGATAGACTCCAGTTTACATTTTGAGCCTCATATAATGGCTTTAGGCCGTAAACTATCATCGGCATACTTTGCCATAAGAACAACTGGCATGGAACTTGGTCTTTTGGTGGCACGATCGGTCTATTTTGCGCTTTTTGAAAGCCAGCTTCGGTATGGCATTCCCTTTTGGGGAGTTGCCTGCCAGAATTTGCGCGCTATTGTCGGGGCTGGTCGTGGGGATTCATGCAGACCGCTTTTTGTTTCGCAGGGAATTCTTACACTTTTCTCTCTCTTCATCCTGGAGACTGCGTCTCTTGTCTATAAACACCCTAGAAATGCGCAGGATCCTGTTCGTCAGCGCAATACTAGGCAGTGCCATAACCTTCATTTGCCGATTCCTACTAGTTCTCTTGTGAGGGGTTCAATTATCTACGAGGAAAGAAAAATATTTAACCATCTCCCACTCGTTATCAGAAATGCAAAAAACATAAGGCTTTTTAGAGGTATGCTAAAGTCCCTTCTAGTAGAAAAAGCCTATTATAGAGTGGCATATTTTTTAAATGACCAAATAACGGTCTGGTGTCTGAAACTTGTGTGTCTCCTGCTGCTGTTTGTATAACTCTTGTGTTTAATGTGTTTCTCGTCTTTGCTTGACCTTTGTTTTATTTACTTATAACTATATTGTTTTTTTATATTTTTTATTTTTATTAATACCTACTACCTTAGTTTTATGGCAATATTGTGTTTTAGTTAGATATAGTCTGCTTTGTCTACAAAATGTAAATCTTATTTGACATTAAAAAGTACTTTTGACTTTGACTTGACTATTTTTACATTGCATAGGAATAAATTTCCCTTGTAATATTATCTACACAGAATTAGAATTTACAAGAAGTAGCCTTTTAGTTTTTTCTCAATGATATGATTGTTATGTTTTCATCTTACATATGTAGGTACATACGAGGTAGGATATTCTATATTCGGTTATTTTATTTTCTTTACTATGTCCTATTGTGCCTAAAAGTGTTTTTCTTTTAAATTCGAATAAAATTTATACTTTACTATATTTTATATTCTCATTAAAAAATCCTCCCGGGATTCAAAACTGATGTTGTGCACAGCAAACTTTTAACTCTTTACTTTAGGTCCCGATTTTATTAGGAATGTCCCGATTTTTTATATGCAACATCCCGATTTAAACAATCTTGGAGTTGGCAACCCTAATCATGACCGGTTGAAAAGGGAAGCTGCTTACGAAATATTAGTGGAAAAAATTAAAGAAGTGGAGCCTTTGGTAAACAAAGATTGTGTAGTTAAAAAAATTAATAATATGCGTAGCAGTTTTCGGAAAGAATTAAAAAAGATAAAGGAATCGATGAGAACAGAAAGCGGTGCAGACGAAGTATACCAGCCAAAATTGTGGTATTTTCAACTCTTACAATTCTTAAATGACCAGGTACTTTCCAAACTAACAATAAACCAACAACAGCAAGAGCATTGTCTGTCGATGCCATCACGTCCAAAAACATGGACAAACTGTTACGCCTCAAGGCTGTCCGCCACATTTTCCGCAGTGTGTGGAGACCCCAGTCTTTTTATGTTCGCCTCGAGGTCTAGCGCCTCAAGGTTGGCGTAAGGTTTTACCGTTGCGTGTGGAGCCTCCTTAAGGATACAGTAACAAAAAATAACAGTGGAACATACAATAAATAAACCGGTCGATCGGGTATAGTGCTGGCGCTGACCATAGGTTTTATGTGCCCAATTTTCTGAACAGCTTATTAAAGTATGTCTACTTGTAAAAAGTGCAACGCAGAGGAAGGCGACTGGTACTCTCTTGCAAAATGTGACAATTGCAAGACACTACTGTATGTAAACTGTTCCACTCTTACAGCCTCTGAGCACAAGGGGGTTACGGTTAAGAAGCGATCCCCTTGCGTGGCCTACAACTGTAAAGAGTGTCATCTGCTCAAAACTACGGATATTGGAGACAAGAACACTTTGTCTATTTTAAATCAGCTACTAAATAAAGGCTTTGAAGAGGTTAAAGGCCTTATCCTTAAAACCGAAAAATCAAATGAAAAGCTCTCAAAAACACTAGATAGCACAAACAGCACACTGACCTCTTTCAAAACTGAGCAGGCTCTTGCGTTGTCCAAATTGGGTGTTTTTTCCACGACTGTTTGTGACATTAAGAAATGCAACGAGGAACTTCAGACCAGTGCCAGTGCCACAATTCCACTCACGACAGGCAACGATCAAAAACAGCTACAAGATTTGCAATTTGCATATGAAAAATTAAAGAGCAACAAGCTGTGCCTTAGGAATGATTTAAAAAAAATAGCACCAGCCTCAGGGTAAATCCCGCCGGTACCCAATCAAATTCTGGTTGCAACTCTATGACTGGAAAACAAAATCAATCTGAAAAACCAGCCAATACCCCATACAGTTCAAAAAGTACTGGCCTCGTAGGCCAAAAGAAAACTGACGAAACTCTCACAGCGGCTGAGCTAACTCCTCAAAAATCAATTATTATCTCCAAGATCTCGAACGACGCGTCAGATGCGACAGTAATGGAATAACTAACAAATAATTCTGGCGAAAGCGAAAAGTTCTATATTGAAAAAGTACCCGTTAAGTCGGGCGAATACAAAGCTTTTAGAGTGAAAGGCCAGAAAGGAACTTGATGACAACCTCATGAACTTCCAAAATTGGCCTGAACATATAGTTATTAAAAAATCTCAGCAGATATAGCCATTTCGTTCCTAGTTTCCAAGTAGTTACAACAATCAGGGAAACAGCTACAACCGAAGCTTCAACCGCAAGAGCCGAGGCTTTAATCATCAACCGAGATGGAAGAGATAACTCTCAAACATACATTTGGAAAACCATCCACGTTAGTACACAAGTCATCACAAACAAGATACCTCAATTGGAACTTCTGTTACAACAAGAAAATCCACAATTTTTATGTGTATCGGAACATTGGATGGTGGAGGAGCAAGCAAAAGTTACTACCATACTAGGGTACCAATTAGCAGCCAACTTCTCGGAAAAAACACTCTCATGGTGGTGTTGCCATTTACAGCAAGAATGAATAATTCAAAACCATGGACTTACTAAAATTCTCAACAGAATTAATTTTAGAATGCGTAGGTATCTCATTTAAATTTAATAATACAAGTATAGCTCATTTGTGCAATAATAATAACCTAAAAAAGTATCAGCAGAGTCATAACTGCATTTAATGAAACGCTTTGTTATATTACATCTCAACATCAATTTATTTTAATATGCGGTGACCTAAATGTAAACTATTTAAAGGAAGCACATGAAAAAAACATTCTCCCCGACTTGCTGGAAAGTTTTAATATACGGTCTATTCTACCACTTGAACCCACTAGGGATTCCCCGAATCATACTCCCTCCGCCTTAGATTATGTTATCACAAACCTCCTCAACTTTAAATTTAAAAACACATAATACATATCCATACATGATCTCTTATAACAGTATGCTAACAGAATTTAAAATTGTGCGGTTAAGCGTTAGGCGTGGTTTGAATGATATCTTGTTTATTTACTATATAATTAATAATTTAAAATATAAGAGGTGTTCCCTAATAAATAATGTATTCTTTGCTGTTCCTAGAGTCAACTTGAGAATAAGAGACAACAAACTTTTTCATTGTTCACCTCTAAGTAATTCTCCTATTAACAGAATGATGCATGAGTGTAATAGTTATATACAAAATCGTGATGTAGATCTCCTCTTAACTACTGTGAGACAAATTAAGACTGATTTTAAATTTGAGTAAAACATCCTAATCTCATGTATTTGTGTATGTAGTTCCTATGTTGTTATTATGTTACTTTTTTTTTATCTTTTTTTAGTTGTAAGTATATGTTTTTTTTCTATTCTCAAGAATTTAAGTAGTAGTTATATATATTGTTTTGCCTTTCTGCAAGCTAGTAAGCACTCCTACATGTAACTACATTTAAAATGTGTTTGTAAGAGTTACAATAAATAAAAAAAAAATAAAAAATAAAACTTTCAGGCCAATAATCTTGAGGCAAACATAGCGGACCATAAAGCACAAATCATTATCTTGGAAAGTAACAGCCTTAACAATGAAATTGTAGTCTCCAATAAACATTACTTTAAAAGATTTTTTGTCATACGCTCCCAAAAATAGCTATTTTACGGACTCATTTGAGTCCGTAAAATGCTTCTTTTTAGGCCTAGTCCCTAAAAGTCGTCATGGCAACCTTTACGGACTATTCCAAAATTCCTGAATATGTCTAAATGTCAAAAATTTCGAATGACATGACAAAATTGTCAAATAGTTGCTACGATATCAAATTCTAAGCTAACTTTGTCGTACATTATGATTTCAAAAATTATGGTAAATTTGTAAATTTAGGCGTTCTGAAGAATTGCAAAAAGCGTATAAATAAAAATTAAGTTTTGGGAGCGTATGACAAAAAATAGTGTTTGTCACACGTACCTAAATGAAGTTTTTCAGGACTCATCTGCTATCCCGGACTCGGCTAATGCCTCGTCCGGAAACAGCAATGATTCGTCCTGAAAAACCCCATTTTAGGTACTTGTAACAAAAATAACTATTATGACGCTCCTAATATTTTTCAGCTTAACTATCAGTTATCCAGGGCCGACCTCAGCCATTTACGATTATATACCCTCAAGACGTAAACGAATCATGGTTTTTTCTGGCACAATTTTCTTTATTGTTTAGAGGTTCTAAACACGTATTAAAAAATTAAACATAAAAAACACTGAAAAAAATAAAGCATGGCTAAATTCGGATCTAAAGCAAAGTGAGCATTTAAAGGACTTATTTTGGCTTTCTAATACTCTCGGTACTCAGGAATCTAAACAACTTTACTCTCAGACAAAAAAATATTTCATGACTAACTGTAGAAAAGCACAATTTCTTGAAACAAAAACTAATAGATACCGCAAACAACTTAAAAATTTTCTGGCATGTAGTAAACACTAGGCCTGTATGATGTCCCAGTCTTTGTTTTAGAACAACTTTAGCAATTTAGCTATATAACCTAATTAAGTCAAGTCATCTTTAATTTATAAATTGTTAACGACTGGAGGCTCCAAATGACAAGCTCAAGTCTTGTTACTGTAAGTTTCTGTGAAATGTTTTAGCAAAACTTTTAGCACTTCGTTTTAAGTTTTGTTTTGTTAACTATTCCTATACAACTTGTAACTGTCAAAACAGGAAGATTGAAATAAATAAATAAAATAAATAAATGACTATTCATAGCACACTCGACGGAAAAAGTGAGAATCCATTTTCTTGTACGCTTTAGAGCGCAAAATAGGTTCCGCGGCATTCGGCGATTTTGCACTTTCATTTGAATTTGGTAATTAGTTACTTTGCGCGCGGCTGTAGAAAAAAAATGTTAAAGACAAAGTCGGTTCCGATCAATATAATATGTTGCAGCCTTGCAGCCAGTCACAATGAGGTGAGGACGCGTGTCGCTCGGCCTGATGCAGTTTTTTACATTCCATTGGTGGTAGGGGTACCCAGTGCAACTGTTCAAAAAGTTCTGAATCTTTGAAAACTCCCTATTAGATATTGCTATCACCCGATTCATCGGCCCAGGGACATATCGTCGTATTGCAATATTATCAGTTTACTGAAACTAATTGCCGACAGTAAACGATCAGCCCAAATTGTTAATATTTTTTTAGAAATTTTTAATTTTTGTATAAGGTGTTTTAACCGTCTGATTCGTCGGTCTACGTTCACATCGTCATTTTGCTGTTGCTGGCATTCCTGCTCTAAATATGCCGGAATATAATATGTTATATGTATAATATTTCAAAATTAGTTACCTATATGTTGTGCAATCTTAAATTATTATATTCAATTATTTGATAGCATTTAAATTATTCTCCCGATTCGTCGACCCACGTAGATATCGTCGTTTTGCAATATTATTAGTTTACTGAAACTGATGGCCGACGGTAAACAATCAGTTAAAATTGTTTGTATTTTTTTACATCTTTTTAATTTGTTTAAAAGGTGTTTTAACCATCCGATTCGTCGGCC
>JAEQML010063537.1:0-23032 GCA_016904865.1 Pissodes strobi
CAACGGATCATTCTGAAAGTTTGGTCGTTTACATAAACGGATAGCAACTGTAAAATTTTAAATGGAACACCCTATATATTATTGCATATTTGAATTTTGCGGAGAATTTTAGACAAATTTCATGAATAATGTCCTCTACCTATCTCCAACTATTTTTGAAATATTGAGAGATCAAAATCGACCATTTACCAAGTTTGACAGCCTGTGAAATCTAAACGGCTAAAGATACAGCAAAATGGTTTGCACTTTTTTATCATAGTTTTCCATAAGCTATCGTTTGACACTAATTTTATATTTAACCAGAGGTTAAGAAATTCCGGTCGAATTTACCCTATGGTTTAATCTAAAATTAGTGTCAATCGATAGCTTATGAAAAACCAAGACATGAAAGTGCAAACCATTTTGCTCTATCTTTAGCCGTTTAGATTTTACAGGCTATCAAACTTGGTAAATGGACGATTTTCAACTGTCAATATTTCAAAAACAGTTGGAGATAGATATCCAAATATGCAATAACATACAGGGTGTTCCATTTGAAATTTTACAGTTGCTTCTACTTTTAGTAGAAGCGGCAACACTGCATTGTAACGAATTGTGTTCCTGATTTTATGGAAACGTAATAGTATAACGGCTATGATAACTTGGGTGTGGATTTCTCTTATTTGTTAGCAATATATTTTTATATGGGCCCCAGACATTAAACTCTCAAAGTAACACTGTCAAGTAGTACCAATAAAAGCCTAAAAGAACTGACAAAAATTACTTGATAGATGTTGAGAATCGCGGAATCTCGTTTCTTGCAGGAAATGAAAGATAGTCTTAAAAACAAATGTACAATAATTTATTAAAAAATAAATAGAATTGGACTGAAACAATTTAAAATAGTACTTGTTAAACAAATTGCTTTAGAGTTTTGAAAAATTAAATTAATTAGTTAAATTTTAGAATTGAAAAAAAAAATCAGTTGAAATATCAAAATTAAAATTTAGTTATAAATTAAATATTCTGGTCTTTACAATGATCTTCAGATTGGCAAACAGAATACTTAGCTTCGTCCAGACGTTCAATCCTGGTTGGACATACTTCTCTTCACCTCATTCCTCTTCTCAACATGCCTGTTAGTTATTAGGCCTTAATAGGTGAGGATAATACCAGAGGACTTTAAGAACAAATATCTTATGGCGGCTGGTCCGTCTAGGCTTGCAAGAATAGTATGCTCGCTTGATTCTTGACAATCAATACGAGCTCTTTGGCCAATTTCCGTGAGAATATGCAAACAGAAAAATTGGTTTATGACCAGAATGTTGATTGATGTCAAAAGAAGAAATGCTGATTTAAACAAAATCAACAAAAAATTTTAAACTCTATTACTTAAGAATTAACTCTGTGAACAAAAATACAAGATTCGTAAATAATTCTGATACTCAAGTTTACTCGGATAAAAAAATGATTAAACTGGACTTAAGCACACTTCTAATTAAGTGCAAAACAAATAAAAGGTGATGATTAAACTTGACTTAAGCACACTTCTGATTAAGGGCAAAACAAATAAAAGGTCTACAAAGAGTTGATTGAATAGAAAAGTTCTAAAAATGAGCAAAATACTAGTCAAAAAACTGAGAGGAAGATATGATTACTTCAAAATTGTGAATTTGTAATTATGCAAATTCCCACAAGTCAAACTCATGCATTAATAAAACTGTAAATGCAAAAGTTACAATATTAAACCGATCGACATTTCTCAAAATGTCAATCGTTCTCAAAATTCCCGCCCAGGTGAGCGTTAAGTGCCACAAGAACGGTAAACAAAGCAAATTAATTTTAAAGTTTGGCAAGGAGCTAGAATTACAAAGAGAAAAAGTACACAATTTACCATCCGCTGTCGGCAGAAAGAAAAAGTAAAAATCCAAGGTGAACTCTCCAAAAATTCAATATTATATTTTTGATAAGCTAGAAATAAGAAAATAGCTCACCTTAGATCCCAGAAAGTGGGATTTCCAAATTCCTCTACCGGCAGCAAACTGTAGGTTTAATGGTTAACCATCCGCCTCTTCCTAAATTTAGCAAGGGCGTATAAGTCACTGGATGACTTCAGAAAATGTTGGATTGGTACCAGAAATTTACTAAAAACATAAAAAACCAACATAAACTGGTAATAAAATGGTGTTCGGAATCCTACTTGCCAACTTCAAACTACAATACTTCGGTAAAAATTCACAAAATTCACGATAAATATATCGAATTATATTCAATAAAGGTCCCAATAAGATCACTCTCCCAACAACATTTCCAAAAAAGTGCCAAGATGGCCACGATAAAAAAAATAATATAAATTACAAATTTAGATATTAGAAATCTACTTCAGATATCTAATCAGAAATGTTGTTGATCAGATCACAGCTTTAAAACCCTTTCATATTCCGAAAATTGTCCTAAAACAGAAAAATATATTCGATAAACTCAAAAACTGAATGTGAAAAATCACACCCAGCAGAAATAAAATGGCCTGCTCACCTAGATGTTATTATTAGAATTATTATCGCCCTCTATTACCAATGGCTAGTACAATAAGAATACTGTTACAGAAAACGATGTAGATATACTACCCCAATGCCTTCCTCTTCACACAGGTGAGGTAACTATAAAAGTTGTGCAAAGGTTCTGAGACCAAAGAAGATCCCAACACTTCCCAGCCAACTAATAAAAATTAAGAAAACCTAACCTATAAATTGGGAGATACCCATAAAGTCATAGTCAGGAAAAATAGATATAGCTAACTACATCCATCCTTATCAAAATCCGGTAAGGTATGCCAACATACAACTCAAGATGACGTAAGATACAAAGCTTTATCGCAAGATAATGCAAAGTAAAGAAAATCAAGATATAAATAATTATATCTATTGACGTCAAAATTGAGCAGGATATGCAAACATGCAAAACTGAAGATGACGTAATATACGATACGTTAACGCAAACGGCAAGATAACGCAAAGTAAAGAAATATAGATATAAATGATTATATCTTTAGAAGTGAAAATCAAGTTAGATGCGTGAACACAAAAGCAAAATTACAGAAGGTACCATACGTTAACGCAAACGACAAGATAACGCAAAGTACGATAAATAGATAAAGATAATTACATCAATCAAATCCAAAAAAGTAACATACGTTAACGCAAACAGCAAGATAACGTATATACAGTGCAACAAATGGATATAAACAATTATCTCCATCAAACTCAAAATTACATCATACACAGTCAAGCAAACGGCAAGACATCTATGTATAAGGTACAATAGATAGGTATGGACTATCACCTCTAAAACGCCAAAACCAGATAATATACCATCAAACAAACAGCCAGATAAGTGCACAAGTAGGTAAAACTACATCATCAAGCAAACAGCCAGATAAGTGCACAAGTAGGTAAAGTAAGACAGTATCTAGGTGTCTTTTAGTTACTAGATGATTTGTATCAAAAAGTCAAAATCGGATAATATACTTCATAACCTTATGTTGTGTCTGTACAATTCCGGTACCTGAAATACACATAATTATCAAAACCAAAAATGTTAAGCACAGATACACGATACCACCAAAGATTTTATCTCTGTGAACAAAAACACAAGGAAACGAAGAGATATTGATAAAGATGTAATATTCTCAAAATATGACGATAAAAAAGATATACCATACACTTAAATTTATATAACGATAGATATACAATATATTCAAAATCACATTTAAGTAATTTTGAGTGTATGTGTCTGACCTAGATATTTGTCAAACTATTCTGGAAACTGAAATATACAGAATTTACAAAAAATAGTTATTCCCACCAACTAACCCACAGTATCGCTATCTACTGACGAAATTAGGTGCAGATAGACAATACCACCAAAGAAACACAGTCGGACTATGGAAAATTGCAGTATAACACAAGCTAAAAAAATGCAAAGATTATATTTCCAAACAGACAAAATTGCCTTCATTATGTATGAATGTCACCATCAATAGATTCCTCGTCATCACTGTTGGAGAAATTTTCTTTTAAGTCGCTAATATGCCAGTTACCAAGGTCATTGCCATTCATGTCCCTCAAATTATGAGCTACATTAGAAAGAACCTTATGTACCACACATGGTATATATTTAGGTGCAAATTTTGCCGTGAAATCATTAGGGGCATCAGATAATTTTAAATTCTTTTTCCAACGTGATAACAAACATCCCGTTTTCATAGATTATAATGTTTAGAATTTTTACTATGGTATGCTTTTATTTTATTCCTAATATCGACAAAAAGTTCGGGAAGTTCTTGTAAATCATTAGTATATTGATTATTTTCGGTAATTAAAGGTATATTATTTTCGTTTTGAGAGACCTTACCATAGTAATTACCCGAAATTGGAACATTTCTGCCAAAAGTTAAGAATGCCGGAGAGTAACCCGTGACTTCATGCTTTGCTGTTCTTATTGCTTGACTAACTTTATGAATACTTAAATCCCAATCCTTGTGATTGTCTTGAATGTAGGATCAAATGCAACGCGTTATGTCCCGGTTAACTCTTTCCGTGTGGTTGGCTTGAGGATGATACCTTAAATTGTAAAAATGTTTTGAACATTATATTTTTTTAACAGACTTTTAAATTCATCACTAATGAATTGTGGAGCATTATCACAAGAAGAAATTTGAGGAACCCCTTAAATTAAATAAACTTAATTTCCTAAGAACTTCGTTATGTTTTTAGCAGTTGCATTAGCCATATTATGAAACAACATACATTTCGTAAACCAATCTACAACTATCAGGACATACCGGTTACCCTGTTTGGACCTGACATATAGACCCAAAAGATTAGCAGAAAGCATCTGGAATGGAAAATGTATCTCCCTACAATTTCCCATAAGACCTGGCGTCGATTTGTTAGGACTCTTATTTGCTTGACAAACATTACACGTCCTCACATAACGGTAAACATCTCTTCGAATACTTGGCCAATAATACAGAGACAAAATTCGAAAAAAAGTCTTAGATATACCAAAGTGTCTAGCACTCTCACTGTCATGGAATACTTTTAAAATGCTTTTACCATTTTTTGTAGATATAAAAATTTTTCATTCTTTGAGATTGCTAGTGATACCATGGTAATTAAAGATATGCTTATATAATACATTATCTTTGACACAAAAAGTAGGATATAGATTCGGAGTATTAGAGACCTTAATAATGATATCATTATACCACTTATCGGGTTCAATTAAAGACAGATCAAAAACAGAAATATCACAATTGTCTCCAGAGGGAGAGACAGTTCTAGATAGTGCATCGGCAACCACATTAAGAGAACCTTTACGATGTATAACTTTAAAATCAAATTGGGAAAGTTTTAATGCCCATCTTGCTAATTTACCGGTAGAATTGGCCATATTACGTAACCATATAAGTGCAGAATGATCAGTAATTACAGTAAAAGAAGTACCTTCCACATAGCAATGAAATTGTACGATACCAAATATAAGAGCAAGCATTTCTTTCTCAGAAACTGAGTATTTTCGCTGACATTTATTCAAAGTTTTACTAGCATATGCTATGGGGTTAGTTTGGGTTCGAAACCCTCTTCCTCTTGGAAAAGCACTGCTCCCATACCTGTATCGCTACTATCAGTCTGAATAAAAAATGGTTTAGAGAAATCGGGACTTGCAAGCACGGGAGCTCCAGTTAACCGTTTTTTGATTTCATGAAAAGCGGCATCGGCCTCTGGTGTCCACGTAATTGCTTGTCATTTCTTCCTGCCCTTTAACAAATCAGTAATTGGTGAAGAAATAAAGGCAAAATCCTTAATGAACCTACGGTACCATCCAACTAATCCTAGTAGACGTAATTTCAGTTGTATTTTTAGGTACCGGATAATTTTTAACCGCGATTACTTTATCTTCACTTGTGTGTAAACCATTTTTATCAATTTCATAGTCAAGATATGATAAGGAAGGCGACAAAATTTACATTTTTCCAAATTAATAGTCAAATTAGCATTCTTTAATCTCTCAATCTTCAAAAACAGGGCTGGCAATTATGATGTCATCAAGATAAACAAAGCAATACGGCTCTAAATCTGGTCCAAGAATTAAATCCATAGTTCGCTGTATAGTTGCAGCGCTATTTATCAAACCAAAAGGCATGACTCTATATTCAAAAAGTCCACGACCATATACAGCAAACGCGGTTTTTGGACGAGAAGATGGCTCTAAAGGTATTTGATGAAAAGCTTTTGTTAAATCCAAAGAACTGAGATATTTAGCATCTCTTCATTTCGACAAAATAACATCTATTCTTGGCATAGGATATGAATCTTTTACAGTATATCCATTTATTTTACGTGCATCATAAACTACCCTAAATTCCTCTGACTTATTTGGGACCAACCAAAGAGGACTACACCAAGGAGATTTTGAAGGCTGTATAATATTTAGTTTTAACATCTCATCAATTTCCCTATTAAGATGTTCTTGCATTTTGGGCGAAAGGGGATACTGCCTTTGTCTAATTGGTTTGGTATCATCGGTATCGATAGTGTGTTGCATAACATTTGTTAAACCTAATTTTTTATCAGATTGAATATTTCTAAATAAGCCGATGACTTGATTAAGTTGTTCTTTCTGTACTCGAGATAAATCGTCTTTATTTAAAATTGAACTGATTTAACTACAATTTTGGATTTTACTGTCAAAAGTTAAACTATCAAAATCGGCTTTAACTTTAAAAATTAAAAAAAAATCAATTCCCAAAATTAGTTCGTGAATGACACTAGGAATGATTAAAACTGTAATGTTACGACAAATCCCATTTAAATTGATTGGTAAGATTACAGAGCCCAAATAATCTTGCAATTTACCATCGGCAGTAGATACATTAAGAATAGAATCATAATTTATTTTTAAATTTAATTTCCAAAGAAGCGAAAAACCTGCTGAACCCAAGATGCAGTTGTTTGAGCCACTATCGACCAAAGCCAAAATATTTACTTCATTTACAAATACTGTTACATATGGTCGGGTATCGTTATCTTTTTTTGAGAAAATCGGACTAACAAATGTACTACTTTGAGAATTCAAGAAATTCTTAACTTCATCTACCACATTTGAGTCGCGGATGCTGTGACTGTATCGCTACATTCCATTCGTGCGCGCGCACCTGCGCGTCATGTCTTCGTGATGCAACCAATCGTTTGTATGTGCCCTGGTGGTCTAGGGGTTTGCACGACTAGCCTTCACTTCGGCGACTCGAGTTCAAACCCCATCGCTGTTTAATTTTTTTTTTTAAGGTTATATTTCTAAACTGTTTTTTTCTTGTTTTTGGGTATGTCTTGGGTTAGATTGGGTTAGCACCTGGTTAGTTTCCTTTTCTTGAGCCCCCGTAGCGAGCGGTAGCGAGCGGAGGGCCATTCGAAAAGTGAAATATGGCATGGAATGTAGCGATACTGTCACAGCATCCGCGAGTCCACATTTGCCACTCCTGTGAACTTCTTGCTATTACTGTTTTGGGCCGGTTTTCTTTTTGTTTTTGTTTGTCTTCTTCACATTTGTCTCTTGAGACGTTGACCTTTCGTCTTGATTTTGAATGGTGACGATATTCGTTTGAGGAGTACAGCCACCTGGATTCACGTTTTTTGAGCACAAAAAACATTTATCTCTTGAGTTAAGTCACCACAACCTGTGGGAATCGGCCATTCAGCATGAAATCGAACCCGTGTGACTGCCCACTCAGCAGATGCACCTATGGGAACTAGATTTAAGCAATGTAATGTAATTTACCTCCTAGGATAAATTTTATGTATAATCATTCTCTATTTAGCTATTGTCAAGTTAAGTCAAATTATAGTTAGCTCCTAATAAATATTTTTAAAAAGAGATTTTTGAAAGTTAAATACTTAAGTGACGCAGTCGGTAGGATTGTGCGGTAGTGTTCATCAAACGACCAGAATCTTCAGGCCAGATCCACTACTTGGGTTATCCAGCCCTTCAGCGCAATCAAAGGGACGAAGCTACAGCAGACCAAACAAACCAGCGACAGAATCGGGAAGGAAGCGGAGACTACAGCAAGCTGTAAGTGCCATTCCTTTCGTTTCCTTTTGACCCTCTGTATAAGGTACTCGGAAGGTGAGCAATTTAGTTTTAAATTCAGTCTATTGGAGACAAATTTTCGCAGTCTATTGAAGACAATTAGGTTAGTGAATTAATCAATAAAAGAATTTTATTTCAATTTTTCAATCGAAATAAACGAAAAATAATTATTAAATAAAAAAAATAATTTTATGAACGAATTAGACGATCTCGTGGAGAAACTAAATTCGTTAAGTTTCAAGAAAAACAGTACTGCAAGTACAAGATTAGAATCAAGTATTAATAGTACTGCAGGTACAGCAATTATAGACGAAATTATATCTAGTACTGCAAGCACAGATATAATTGGCAGCATGCCTAATGGAAACGAAGATAATCAAGTTAGAAATAATATGAATTGGAATCTTTTTAAATCTAAATTAGACAATATTAAACCGTATGATGGCGATAGTAACACTCTAAACAAACTTATTTTAAAATGCGAGAACTTAATAAGGTCGTATGCCGTATTAAACGGTGATGAATTGAATCAGCATATTTTTGACTGTTTTCAGGAAAAACTAATCGGAAAAGCCGAAATTTTAGTAGGAAATAGATCCGAACTGACAAATTGGAATGTTTTAAAATTAGCTTTAATACAATGTTTTGCTGATAGGAGAGATTTAGATTGTTTAGTACAAGAATTAACTCGAACAAGACCCTACAAGAGAGAACATTTTTATTAAATTTTGGTAGTAGGTTGCAATTATTAAGAAGTAGTGTAATACAACGTATTAGCAATGATAATACTCTTGATCAAAACCAAAAACTTTGTCACATAAATCTATACGACAAAACAGCGCTTAACACTTTTATAGCAGGTTGTTCAGGAATTCTGAAAAATAACATGTATATTAGAAAACCAGACTC
This sequence comes from Pissodes strobi, assembly GCA_016904865.1. Classification (NCBI taxonomy): domain Eukaryota; kingdom Metazoa; phylum Arthropoda; class Insecta; order Coleoptera; family Curculionidae; genus Pissodes; species Pissodes strobi. The sequence continues at coordinate 9,037 of JAEQML010063537.1, forward strand.
TCTGGAAGATGCTATGGGTTATGTAGCCGAATTTAAAAATTTTGAACGATTATATAGAAACTTAGGACAAACAGGAAATCTCAATAAAATAAATAACTCTATTAATAGACCATTTAATCATCAAAATCCCCAATATTTTCAGTAGCAGACAAACGCAAATTTCCAATCAAATTTTAATCGCGTGAACCCAAATTTTAGTAACCAAAATCAATCTGATATGTCTTTAAAATCTTCATGGCCCTCATAACCTATAAATATTCAACCGAAATAAATGCCGACCAAACATTATCCAACCAATCGAGAAGTATTTGGACCACCTCGTAATGTATTCAAACCAAATCAGACTCCACCAAATCAACTTCCAAAACCAACTCCTATGTCAATTGTATCTAGAAATACAAATGGATTCACTAAGATAAATCCCCAAAATCATACCTTTTCTAGGCCAATTAATCAATATCAAAGGCAAGTTCAACCATATCAAAACCCAAAATACGTTTTCGAAGAACTTTATTCAAATGAATTCGAGAAAGATGAACCGAATAATTTCTCAAGCTCATATTCCGATACGTATTGTAACGAAATTCGATATGAAGAACAAAATCTTATAAATATCAATAATCAAATCGATTATGACGATAATACCCAAATAAAACAAATTCACGATTTATCTGTAAATGATAATAATGAAAATTTTCTAGACCCAGGCCCATCAAACCCACAAGCCTGACGGAAATTAATATTTCCTCTAGTAACGCTTTACCATATATACAACTCGAATACCCGAAAATAAAATTATTAATCGACACAGGCAGTTTTCGTTCTATTCTAAGACCCACAATGACTGAACAATGTTACCCACAATATATTTATCGTTCTCAAAATATTATCAAAACCGCCATAGGAAGTGAAAATACCCAATTTCAAGCCGATATTCCAATTTTTCTAAAATATGGTAATAATCACGAAATCAATATTATGCTTTATAACTTTCATGACTTTTTTGACCGAGTTATAGGACTAACCGACTTAAAGAACATGAGTGTAAATATCGATCTAATTAATCAAAGATTGATTGGACCTGACATCAAAATTCCATTCAAATATAGAGGAAATTTGGAAACAGATTTTTCCATCACTCTTAATCCAAACGAAAAAGTACTAAACAATATTCCAGTTAATATTTATGAAGGCGATATTATTGTAAAGGCAACACAGCTAGATAATTTAGTAATTCCACCCGTACTTTCTCGTGCAAATAACGGATTTGCAATTCTAGAAATTCAAAATCCCCATGATAAATATATAAGGGTTATTCCATTGACATCGGGCGAAGCAGACTTTGAAATATAAGATTAATTAAAGACCTGCTAATTACCTCGTAATACATTTTTTACATTCCTCTATACAACATCACTAAACAGTAATAACAGTTACACACTAAAATTGAGTTTACGTGAAATATTACAAAAAATCACAAAAGCATTTTCACGGAGTTGAGGTAAGTGGTAACGGTGGGGAGAAGTAAAAACACTATGTGTATCAAAAACTAGGTTTAATGTCTTTAAAAAAACTTTTAGAATAAAAAATATTTTTATACAAATAAATAACAGGTAATTATAGCCTCGTCATAGATCAAAAACTATGTTTAATGGCTTTTAAAAACTTTAAAACTAAAAAATATTTTCTTCATCTAAGTAGACATCTTCAAACCGCAACTTTTTTTTCCTTGATGATAGTCTAAAACAAACCTCAATAATAAAGAATAAATATCTTTTTCATGGAAATGTTTACCTTTACTAATTCTCGCAAGATGAAGGTTTTCATCGCTACTATCGCTTGCTATGCTTAAATTTTCTGAATTGTTTGAAGTTAAGTCATCTAAAATGAAAAGCAGATTTTGTACAAATGATCGATGTGTGTACATACATTTAAAGATTTAAAAGTGATTGCCTCTCTTTTTCCAGGACATATACGACTGGATACATCTTATTCGTAAAAAGTTGTTACTAAATCTGTTAGCTTAATACATTTGGAGATTTCAAGTTTTGATGTTTTTTCTCCAACATCCTCGTGCCCAGAACTCTTCCCATATGACTGAAATTTAAACTTTTTTACTAGTCTTCCAGAAATATTTCTTGCCATAGCTTTCTTCTTATTACTTGATTTTTCATTGTTAAAATTTTCTTTAATTTGAGCTGTTAATACCTCACCAAATATTAATTTGTGCTTAACAGCAGAACTTACTACATATTTGACCTTGCAAGATATCTTTTACTTTTTTTATAGGCGTTGGATCTTTAACTTTTCTCTTGTAACGTTCAAGTCTCTTTTTATATTTGAGTTTCTTCTTTCTCTCTTCTAACATTTTTTTTCTCAAGTTCAGCAATTTTTTTTCTTCAGCATCTCCCTGTTTCTTCTCTTTTCCTCCCTTCAATGTTTCGTCCTGCGGATTGTCTGGGTGTTTCGTCAATAACTTTTGCTTCATTTTCGTTCGGTGCAGGTGTAGATGGTGGAGGTAAATCGCATAATCTTGCAGTATTTTCTATCTTGTTTTCCTTTAAGTCGTAAGCTTTTTTGCTCTTTAGCCTCCAGTTCTTTCTAATTTTTCTTTGGTCTCGTTCACTTAGCTCAGAGATGGTTTTTATTTTTCCTTCTGCCTTTCTCTATGATACCTCTCTCTTTCTTTTTTTCTTCACTTCTTCGTATCTTATAGCGTCCTTCTTAATATTTGCTCTTAGTTATCGAATGCACTCTTTCTTCTCTTCAGTTAATGTTTTTTTGCTTTTCTACGATTTTTCTTCTCGCCATTTTCGACTGTTCTATTAAAGAAAAACTATTACAGTCCTGAGGGCAACATTTTGGGTTAAATAATTTGTTGTAAACGAAAGAAGTGTAACGTTCCTCATCTCCGAGAAGGTATTCTCTCCTCCGTTACCGTTATTTAACCACGGAGAAGAGACCACGGAGGTGAGGATTTTTCCATAAATACTAAAATATATCTGTAAATATTTGTGATAAAAAGACCACGACCTGAATCTATTTTAGGAAATAGATAATACATATGATTTAACTAAACAAAACAAAAAAAAACTATATAATATAGAAGATATATGCATTCACGGATTTGAGAAAATTGAATAACGAGCATACCACGTGGATGTAAATAATGCACGAAAGTGCCTAAAACTTAACAACACATCTATCCTATTACACGTTCCTGAGCAGACTAAATAGCACCCCCAGTCGACAATTTATGTGGATTTTTTACGCCCTCTATTAGACGTAAAGAGCAATTCAAATTTAACACAATGGAGGTGAGGATTTTCTTGGCGACACGTAGTTATTATATATTTTTTAAATGTTTACAAGTCTGACTGTTATTCTTGATACGGAGTTGCTTTACCTACAGTTTAGTTACTATAATTACCTTGGTATTTTCTTTTAAATTATAATAACAACCTTTTTAAAACAAAACATATGTGTACGTAATCGAGTAGGAGACACGACACGGAGGTGAGAAATGTGGCTTAAATGCATCGAAAATTAAATTTTTAGCAACATTTCATGGTTGGATATAGGGTTGCCAACTCGCTTCTAAAGATAAATCGGGACAAACTTGCCCAAACCGCGGGACAAAGAGGCCAATTTCGGGACAAATTATTTTTAACTCAAAATGTACAACAAAAACACCAATAGCGTCCCGCCGTCCCGCGACAGACAGTGGAGGGACGCAGGGCATATGCCTCGAAAATCGGGACATTCCGCGTACGGCGGGTGAGTTGGCAACCCTAGTTGGATATTAAACCAAAAATATCAATTAGGAACTCTAGTTTTAAATTACTCCTTGCTTTTAAATAAATATTAAATATATTCTTCACAAATGGGAAAGACAGGAAAAATCCCTCTTTCAGTAGAATTGCCCATAACTGTAAAATTTAAGGAACCATTAAAAGTCGAACCGTTTGAACAAAATCAATTCGTATTATTTAATTTCGAAATGTTTACTCAAAATAAAAAACGCAATCAAGAAAATAAAATTTTCAAAAATAATTTAATTCGTACGCAACATATGAACCCGGAAGAAAAGGAATCGATTTCAAAGTTATGTAAAGAATTTTCCGACATATTCTATCAAAACGATGAAGAATTATCTCTCACATCCAAAATTAAACATGAAATTAGGTCAACAGACGATATCCCTGTACACACCAAGTCATATCGATACCCGTTTGTTCATAAACAAGCAGTAAGACGGCAAATAAATGAAATGCTCGAAAAATGAATAATAAGACCATCCAGTAGTCCTAATCATCACCCATCTGGATTGTTTAAAGAAAGGTCGAAAAGGTTGAAAAGACCGCATTTAGCGTAGAAAATGGACACTATGAGTTTTTAAGGATGCCATTCGGATTAAAAAATGCTCCATCCACTTTCCAACGAGTAATGGATGAAATTTTTAAGGACGTACAAAATAAAATTTGTATGGTGTTTATGGACGACATAATCGTAATAAGCACAGACCTAACAGAACATGTCCAAAATCTAAAAATAGTATTTGAAAAATTAAGAGAAGCAAATTTAAAAATCCAGATAGACAAATGTGAATGTTTGTGTAAAGAAGTAGAATTTTTAGGACACGTTGTAACACCCAACGGAATAAAACCTAATAAAAAGAAAAATTCTGCAATACAAAAATACCCCATTCCAAAAACACAGCGTGAAATCAAAGCATTTCTTGGTTTACTCGGTAATTATCGGAAATTTATAAAGATTTTTGCGAAATTAACCAAACCATTGACACAGTGTGTCAAAAAAGATAGCAAGGTAGAACATACAAAAGAATTTGTTGATTGCTTTAACACTTGTGAAAATACGTCAATATCAGAACCAGTTTTAGCATACCCTGATTTTTCTAAACATTTGAGCTGACCACTGATGCTTCTAATTTTGCTATATCAGGAATACTTTCACAAGAAAACCACCCAATTTGCTATGCATCTCGTACATTGCATTGAACCCAGCAGAAATAAATTACTCAACAATAGAAAAAGAACTTTTAGCTATTGTATGGAGTTGTAAACATTTTAGACTATATTTATTCGGACAAAAATTTGTAATATATACCGATCATAAACCGCTACAATGGTTGATGTCATTAAAAGAACCAAACTCAAGACTAATGCGCTGGAGATTAAAACTAAAAGAATTCGACTATGAAGTAAAATACAAGAAAGGAAAAACAAATCAAGCAGCAGACGCACTTTCAAGACACCCTGTAGATATCAACGCCATAGAGACAGAATCAATCTTTAACAATTTAGGCGACTCAGACGAAATCATGGAAGAATTTCTGTAACATCGAAGTGAAGAAGATTTACCTAATTTAGACAATAAAACAGTAGAAGAACTTTTGAGATCGAATATCATTGAGCCAAAAATAAAAATTATAAGCGATATTCAAATTCGACCACCAAAGATTCAATTACCAGCAGTTCAACCACCCACTGACAATGAAACAGTGCATACGTCAGTAGAAAACCCGATATTTGCAATATCAATATCCGAAAGACCGATCAATGAATATAAAAATCAAATAATAATCACCGACGGAGAGGTAGAAAATATTCAAATACGAAGAGAAAAAGTCTTTGAACATAATAGGATGTATGTCACTATCTCTAATAGAAATCCAACACCTCATATCGTAAAATTACTAAAAGAAAACAGACCCCAAATGAGTTTATGTAATTTTCTTTAGAAACGCTTTAAAAGCACGAAATTTTACTGTGACTTTACAATAGTATATTATGATATAAGTGTATAAGAAGGCCTTTAAAGCACGCGCGACATATTTCAAAACACGACGCGCAGCGGAGTGTTTTGTAAGTCGCAAGGGCTTTAAAGGCATTTTATACACGTATATCATACGCTATTTTTTATTACGAATGCATCATAATCTCAAAAATGTTTTAAATATTAAACTTAAGGAATATATTGACGAATATATTAATCTGTCACATTTGACATGATCAAATATTTCTATAGCAATCTTTAAAAAAGTAGGCGCATCATAAACATCATTTTAAGCACGCTGCAGCGTGCGATAATCGTTGATTATGATGCATGCGTAATAAAAAACCTATTTCGAAACTCTGCATATAAATTAGTACATTGTGCTACATTTCTAGAAGACATTGAGAAGCTCTCTGATCAGAAAGAAAAGTTAGAAATGTATCACACGACTAAAACATGTCATAGAGGCATGAATGAAATGAAAGCAGCACTCAGCCGAATATTCTATTGGCCAAGAAAGTCTATATATATAGAAAACTATATAAACTTTAACATCTAATTGCGAAACTTGCCAAAAGAAGAAGTACGATCGAGATCCACTAATAATCAAATTTAACCTCACTCCAACAGTCTCAAAACGATTTGAGCATATTCATGTGGACACTTTCAGAATCAATAGCGAAGCTTTTGTCACCGTTATCGACTCATTTTCTCGATATGGACAAGCCTACCCTCTTAAAGCTATTACCGGAATAGAAGTGATAGAAAATCTATTCAATTTTATAACACATCACGGACTTTCATTAAAAATTACCGCTGATCAAGGTACCGAATTTAAAAACAAAGAATTAGAAGATTTTTGTAAAATGTACAAAATCGAATTACACTTTACTACACCCAAAAATAAAAATTCAAATTCCCCTATTGAGATTTCACTCACCTATTATAGAAAGTTATTGTTGTTTACAGGAAGACCATAATAATCTAAATACGGAACAATTAATCAAACGAGCCGTTATGGGATATAATAATTCAATACATAGTGTTACGAAATATACCCCATTCGAAATTATCACAGGACATATAAAATCAATAAATCCGTTCGATCTTAATGATAACATGATAATTTCAAACTATGTACAAACTCATAAAGAAACATCGAATAAGCTCTATAAACGTATAAAAGAAGTCAACGAGCGAACTAAACAGGACATAATCGAAAAGCGAAATGAAACAAGAAACGAACCACCGGATTTTCAATCAAAAAAAATCGTCTATATAAGAAATAAACAGCGAGCAAAAATGTATCCATATTTAAGAAAGTAAATTTAAAAGGTCAAACAGACATCAAAATAAAACTAACTAAAACAGAGTTTTATCCACAATACCGAAACAGAATATTTGCACTCGACGCGCGTTTCGCTAACCATGTTAGCATCATAATCAGGAGATGATTAAAACTAAAATTAAAATCTACCTAACTCCCTTTTATACTACTGTTTGCTGAATCAAGCGGACTAAAAAGAACCAATACTGGGATCCCGCTAGTCACGCTTGATCAACCAATACAATGGACTATACGGAATAGGCCCTCTATCTCTATTTAAACTATTCTTACATTTAATAATTTCCATACTTTCATATGCGTCTAATAATCTCCTATCAGTTATATTATGAATTAATTTTAAAATTTTAATTGTTATTCTATGATTATTATCAAAAGCATGCTCGGCAACACTTGATTTATCTGTTCTACCATACTTTAAATGAGCTATATGTTCTTTGAATCTCGTCTGTATAGATCTTCTAGTTTGCCCAACATATTTTTGGTTACAATCCATACATGCAATTTCATATATTCCACTTCTTTCTAATATTTCAATTTTGTCCTTTGGACCACGTAATAATTTCTTAATGTTAAACTGAGTCTGGTATACTAATTTTAAACCTACTTCCTTAAAAACTTTTTGGAGTCCTCTAGTATACTGAGGATTATACGGTATCGAAACGTATTTTGTATTTTCATCCTGATTAACGAAAGAAGTGGAATCACGAATGGTATTTCTAAACAAATGCCTATTAATTAGTTTACTTATTAAGTTAGTTTTAAAAACCATTAACTTCCGCTATATTCCTAATAGTTTCCTCTTCATTATTAAATCTTTCTCTGCTAAGAGGAAAGTTAACCAAACGGTGTACTAAAAAATGAAAGCTGGCCATTTTATGTTGGTCGCAGTGGAAGGAGTCATTAGGAATATATCGGTTAGTGGCAGTATTTTTTCTATAAATATCAAATTCTAGTGTGTTATTATCGTTCCTAATCACTAAAGTATCCAAAAATGGTAGCTGGCCATTGTTCTCGACTTCATAAGTAAATTTAATGGTGGGGAAATGGTTGTTTAGTTTTGTTACAAAATCTTCAACATTAGCGGTTTTTGTGTCGAAAATCGTGAAAATGTCATCCACATACCTGTACCATACCCTTGGAAAATATTCGAACTCCTCACTGATTTCATTTTCAAATTTACTCATAAAAAGGTTAGCTAAGAACGGCGATAAACAGTTGCTCATTGCCGTGCCTTCAAGTTGTTGGTAATAGTTATTTTTGTATTGAAAATAATTTTGATCCATGCAAAGTTTGGTTAAAGTTAAATATTCTTGTTTGATTTCGTTATCAAAACTATTCATCTCAAGTAATTCACCAAGGTATTGCAAGGTCTGTGGGATTGGTACACTAGGGAACAATGAGCTAACATCAAACGAGATTAAAATTTCACCTTCATTAAGAATCGTGTCTTTAATTTTGTTTATGAAATCTAAGGAATTTAGTACTCCTGAATTCTGTTGTTTTATAGGTAAATTTTCAAACTGGTTTGCTAGCCACTTGGATATATAATAAGTTGGTGATCCTATTGCCGAGACTATGGGACGCATTGCCTTCCCAGGTTTATGAATCTTGGGAAGACAATATAGTTTCGGCATAGTAGGATTACTTACAGATAATTTGTATCTAATTTGATCAGAAATAAGATTGCTACATTTCTTCAAAGTGTTTTTAACTTGTGTTACCATCTTAGATAATGGATTCCTTGAGATTCTGTTATAGGGCCCGGATTCTATTAAATTATCAACTCATTGAAAATATTCGCTTTTGTCTAATATAACAACCTTATTACCTTTGTCAGCTTTTAGATAGAAAACATCTTTCTCCTTCAATCTCTTGATTAAACATTTTCCTTTTCCAGGTCCAGAGTTAACATTATTATTAATTACATTTTTTGAGATCTGATTTCTGATCTGATTCTGTTTCGGTATTATGGATAAAACTCTGTTTTAGTGCATGTTGCCGAAGGTTCCAAACCCCAACGTAATCAAAATAAAAACAAATAAAACTTCATATCATAAGAGTAGCGCTAGGAAACCTAAAATTAAAATGAAACAATCTTTTCAGGTTAACGATGATCCCGAAAAAATGACGACTCTGTTCCTAGTACTTCACATAGGATTGACGATAGGAGCTGACAATCAAGTAACAAATTTAAATAACCCTATCCTTCCTATAAAATTAGGAAACTGTAGAATAGTATATAATAGACATACGTTTTTGCATTATATAGATTTAGGTTACTTAATTAATCAATTAGATGATATCGAAAATAATTTCTTAACAACTAGAAATCATTTATTATTATCGAATGCTACGAATCATATTTCTTATCATGGCTTAGCGGAAAACTTACTTGTTAGAACAGAATATTTAATTGAAATCGCTAGTAATAAACTACAAATTTAGACCCACATATCCGAAAAGAACGAGGATTGATAAATATTATTGGAAAAGCAAGTAAATGGCTATGTGGTACGTTAGATTCGGAAGAGAGTCAACGATATGATGAAGCAATAAATATTTTAAGTACAAATCAAAATCAAATTGCCAATGAAATGAAATTGCAAATTTCACTCTCAAAAAATCTAATAAATAATTATAACAACACGATTATTACTCTTAGCAAAAATCAAGACAAACTTCAACTTGGTTTAAAAACGCTTCGCAATACAATGGAACGAGAAATAAAGTCCTTAGGAGATTACCTTAGTTTACAAGGCATTCTTACGCAATTAAATTTAGATTGCCAAAATGTAATTATGTTTTTGGACACTTTAGAAAACGCTATTTTGTTTGCAAAAATAAACGCTATTTATAATAGTATTCTTTCAAGTTCTGACTTAAAGGAAATGTTAAAATACTTAACAAATATTTACAGTAAAAATTAAATTCCAAGGTTCGAAAATATATTGTCTTATTATCAATTTTTTGGAACGCAAATAACTTTTTCAAATTCAAAGCATATCTTTGCTATTCATGTACCGACACTGAGACCCGAAACCTTTACCTTTTTCATATTTACCCAGTAATCCAAAATCAAATGATATTTATCCCAAAATACCCTTACCTGGCACAAAATAAAGAAAAGAAACAATTTTCCAACAACGTTTGCCCGACCGTTGAAGAAACATACTTCTGCCTGGAAGAATTTCACCCTCGTGACGAATGTGTCAACAGTCTATTGATGAACACACCGACAGCCGACTGTCCAACTTTCAAAATCAATATTGAAGAAGCAATCGTAGAACAAATCACGAAAGAAATGGTTCTAATCCTGCCAATTAAAGCCGAAAAATTATTAGCCAAATGTAGCAGCGATCAATATTTGCCAATCGAACAATCAGTTTTAGCCAAAATACCTGAAAGCTGCGACATCCAAATCATTGGAAGAAAATCCCTCAATGATGTGAAACTTCAAGAAGGAAATCCATTAATCCTGCCGGAAATCAAACTGTCTGCAATAACGCACGAAACTATTTTGGAAATTCCAAATAGAACCAAAATTAATCTTGACGAAATGTATCGCCTCAAGGATGCAGCCAATCAGCTGACATCGTTTAGTATCGACAGCCAGCAACCCCAAAATTCGTCATTTTACATCACCCTTGTGTTTTGCTCTCTAATTATTATAATTCTAGCAATAACACAAAGAAGAAAATCTACCAGTTATGAAGATCAACCCAAAAGAAGAAACCTAGGGAAGAAGAAGAAGCCACTCCCATGGAAAGCATTCCTTCGAAAAAAACACTCCGTAATTTTCGAATCTTAAGGATGGAGGAGTTAAGTCACCACAACCTGTGGGAATCGGCCATTCACCATGAAACCGAACCCATGTGACTGCCCACTCAGCAGATGCACCTATGGAAACTAGATTTAAGCAATGTAATGTAATCTTGTGATATTTTTCTTACCACAGCCATAGCAAAAAAATCTTTTAGGGCAACGAAAATTTGCAAAAATGTGCCCTACTCTATCACAATTCCAACACGATTTAGCACTTATTATTTGGTTGTGGATTTCTCTTATTTGTTAGCAATACATTTTTATGTGGGCTACTGAAAGTAACTGTCAAGTAGTACCAATAAAAGCTTAAAAGAACTGACAAAAATTACTTAAGAGACGTTGAGAATCGCGGAATCTCGTTTCTGATATTATGAAAGATATTCTTAAAAACAAATTTACAATAATTTATTAAAATATATAGCACTGGACTGAAACAATTTAAAATAGTACTTGTTAAACAAATTGCTTTAGAGTTTTGAAAAATTAAAATAATTAGTTAAATTTTAGAATTGATTAAAAAAAATCAGTTGAAATATCAATAATTAAAATTTAGTTATAAATTAAATATTCTGGTCTTTAAAATGATCTTCAGATTCGCAATCAGAATGCTTAGCTTCGTCCAGACGTTCAACCCTGGTTGGACACACGTCTCTTCACTTCATTTCTCTTCTCAAGATGCCTGTTGATTATTAGGCCTTTATAGGTGAGGATAATACCAGAGGACTTTTAGAACAAATGTCTCGGCTGGTCGGCTGGTCCATCTAGGCTTGCAAGAATAGTATGCTCGCTTGATGCTTGACCATCAATACGAGCTCTTCGGCCAATCTCCGTGAGAATATGCAAACAGAAAAAATGGTTTTAGACCAGAATGTTGATTGATATCAAAAGAAGAAATGAAAAATGAACAGTGATTTAAACAAAATCAGCAAAAAGTTTTAAACTCTATTACTTAAGAATTAACTCTATTAACAAAAATACAAGATTCGTAAATAATTCTGATACTTAAATTTACTCGGAAAAAAAATTATTAAACTTGACTTAAGCACACTTCTAATCAAGTGCAAAACAAATGAAAGGTCCACATAAAGTTGACTGAATATAAAAGTTCTAAAAATGAGCAAAATACTAGTCAAAAAAACTGAGAGGAAGATATGACTACTTAAAAATTGTGAATTTGTAATTATGCAAATTCCCACAAGTCAAATGCATGCATTAATAAAACTGTAAATCCAAAAGTTACAATATTAAACCGATCGACATTTCTCAAAATGTCAATCGTTCTCAAAAATCCCGCCCGCGTTAAGTGCCACAAGAAAGGTAAATAAAGCAAATTAAGTTAAAAGTTTGGCAAGAAGCTAGAATTACAAAGAGAAAAAGTACACAATTTACCGTCCGCTGTCGGCAGAGAGAAAAACTAAAAATTCAAGGTGAGCTCTCCAAAAAATTTAATATTATATTTCATAAGCTAGAAATAAGAAAAGAGAACTCACCTTAGATCCCAGAAAGTTGGATTTCCCAATTCCTCTACCGGCAGCAAACTGTAGGTTTAATGGTTAACCATCCGTCTCTTCCTAAATTTGGCAAGGGCCTATAAGTCACTGGATGACTTCAGAAAATGTTGGATTGGTACCAGATATTTGCTAAAAACATAAGAAACCAACAGAAACTGGTAATAAAATGGTGTTAGTTAGGAATCCTCCTTGCCACCTTCAAACTACGAAGTTAAATATTTCTGTAAAAATTCACAAAATTCACGACAAATATATCGACTTATATTCAATAAAGGTCCCAATAAGATCACTCACTCAACAACATTTCCAAAAAAGTGCCAAGATGGCCACGATAAAACACGAATATAGATTACAAATTTAGATAATAGAAATCTTCTTCAGATATCTAATCAGAAATGTTGTTGATCAGATCCCAGCTTTAAAACCCTTTCATACTCCGAAAATTGTCCTAACACAGAAAAATAAATTCGATAAACCTAAAAACTGAGTGTGAAAAATCACACCAAGCAAAAATAACATGGCCTGCTCACCTAGACGTTAGATTCAAGACAAAGCGGCTGGCCGTTCGATTTCAATATCTGGTCGAACCGCGCACCAATTTAGGAGGGAGACGACTCATAAATTATTAGAATTATTATCGCCCTCTATTACCAATGGCTAGTACAATAAAAATATTGTCACAGAAAACGATGTAGATATACTATTCGTACAGTTTTAACAGTAGCTCCACCTATGTATAAATGATTTAACTTTTATTGAAACCTTATCCAATTGCAGAAATCAGCCGTATGTAAAAATTTGCATAAAAATCACTTTGTTAGAAAGAAATCTTAAAATATGAAAAACCATGTAACGAAGTAATTATTATTTCGTTACAGCATAGTCGAAAATATTTTAGCAAGGTAGAGCATATCCGTTTATGTAAACGATCAAATTTTCAGAATGATCCGTTGAGAATATCAATATTATTTAGTGATAATATATAAGAACAAATTGAGCTTAAAACATCAATTTCAGTTCTCTTATTCATAGAATTTCTTTTATTTATTTCGACCATTTCTAAACATAACCTTTTATTTAAATTTGTTTCTTTATGGAGAATTTTAATTTCATTAAAGTTTGGTATGTGACCAGTAATATATGCATGTTCAGATAAAGCATAAGTATTTTTTTGAAGTCTTATGTCACTTTTATGTCCAGAAAATCTATTTTTTAGATTTTGTGACGTTTGTCCAATATACTTTTTATCACAATAATTATTACATGGAATTGAATATACTATATTTGAGTAATTTAAAGCAATAGTTTTATCTTTTAATTCTGAATATAAATTACCAATAGATTTAACATTTTTTTAGCGCTAATTTTACAGGTTCATGTCTAAAAATTTTTATTATTTTCGGAGTAAGTTCTTTGATATATGGAATTGAAGCATAACAAACATTTAAAATATCATTATTTATGTTATCATGAATATTATTGTTGATGTTATTAATTCTAATGTTAAAAAGCATTTTTT
>MU193569.1:0-21844 GCA_016904865.1 Pissodes strobi
GTATCCATGTCTGAACAGGTCCATATATCGTAATGGTAATTTTGTATTCGGCATACGCATTCAGCGTCCGGCGGCTGAGTTGCCGGGATGCGGAAATTCGGAATCGCGATAGTTAATGCGGTCACTAAAATTTCTATTTTCAATCCTTTAAAATCCAATAGGTACTATAGAAAGGGGTTTTCATTCAAAGTATTCTTGCAATGTGTAACCCGGTATTACGGAATGGTATAACACTGGGCAAGGAAAAAATCTTAACCTAAAAACTCGAGATATATTTTTTATTCAGTTAACTTTCTTATTAGCTGCTTGCAATCACATCATTCAATATCAAAATAATGATAAAACAATTACATATGGCAGGGAATTGAATTATCACTACCGCTTGTTTCATTGGTAAACGCACTTCCCTAGTACCCACTAATACAGAAACTATTGCTTGCAAAAATATCGATAACATACCAACTTACTTAACTTATTTCCCTAAACGGTCGCAACTACAAATTTGTCGTTTACTCTTAAAACAGCTAATAAACCCTAGACTCCTTTTTTCTTAATATATTTGAAGCCGAACGTCAGCTGTTTGATGTATATTTTTCGCAGACCTATTTTTGGCACGAAAACATTCTTGAATTAGAAATGACTCTGTACTTTCTAATTTTATGCTTATACGAGGATAATTTACATAAGTAAAGGAATATGTTTTCAAAAAATCAAGTTAACCAAAATAATATTCGGGTACCTATATATCGGTAATATGTCAAATGTTACAAAATTTGGGATACGACCATAGGGCCAATGAGCTCATCAGTTGATACCTTCAATTTATATTTATTATATAATTTCTATCTTCTTTGACTTGTGTCTTAGTGTAATGAATGATTGTAATAGTTAAATACCAGTAACATTGATATTCATCAAAGAGGCACTTTGACTGGATGTTTTTGGGATTATTTGCCTGAACTTATGCTTAATTTTCATATAGCCACTAATTTTGAATCTTTTTTTACGCCATTTGTTTGGGTTAGATTGGGTTAAAATAAAAATATCGTTTTAAGGTATTTTTATAATTGTTAGCATTATGTGTCCGTAATAAAAGTCAAGCAAATTTTAATTTCCGTTATTTTCAGCAGCTTGATACCAGTATAGGTAGAACATAACATGAATCTCTGCAATCATATGTTGAAGTATGATACTCTTTCAAATAAGTTAAAAAATAGAAGTTTCCAAAGAGTTTTAGAAAAACATTTCAAGAAACACATTCCAGATAAAAGCTATACAGCAGTATCTATTTGTCCCTGCATACCGTGATACGATGCTAAAGATTAAAATAACGATTGGAAGTTATTATGTATGGTTCACTGTTGACTAATCTACAGATAAAATATGTACATCGAGCGTTGATGGTTACGTCATAAATTGTGACGTCATATCAGAGTTGAACTATGTTGGGGTTTGGAACCTTCGGCAACATGCATTAAAACTGAGCTTTATCCACAATACCGAAAATAGAATTTTTGCACTCGACGCGCGTTATAACCATGTTAGCATCATCAGGAGATGATTAAAACAGTTTTAATCATCTCCTGATGATGTTAACATGGTTAGCGAAACGCGCGTCGAGTACAAAAATTCTGTTTTCGGTATTGTGGATAAAGCTCAGTTTTAGATCAGAGTTGAAGTATGTCCTAATGACTTACATAGCGCGCATGACTCGCTTGGTATCGGTAAAATAGATTGTTATTGTCCAAGGTTCATAGAGAGGTTAGGTTGCATTGCATGGTAAATACGAGAGGGGAGAAACGCTAGGGATGCGAGAAACGTCAGATGTGTGCCAGAATCGGAACCTGAACCTTGTTACAGATCGCCATTCTGCTTTGTAGATATTAAACGTTTAAAATAATATTTGAGTCAAATTTGTGTGATTTTTAGTACTAGTTTAGTGTTAAGTGATGCTTAATAGCATCGATTAGATATTAGTAAGTTGCATAGGTACATTTTATAACGGTTAATTATAGAATAAGTACTATTTGTGATAGTGGAAAGTGAAATAGTGCCAAGCCAAAGCTAAACACTGCACAAAGTTTTGTATTCTTATTTTATTCATGTTTTTGATTATTATTTGTTATTACTCTATTCAAAATTTTTTCATATAATTCTTGAATTTACTTTTTACATACCTATATCTATACTTATATTAAATCGTCTAGTTGTATGATATAAAAGTAGTGGCCAGTAAACATAAATATTCTAAGTTTTTCATTACTACTTTTGTGTTAGTAGCCTCTCTTGTTTTCAGCTATTCCTTTAAGATACCTTCTTAGTGATAAAGAAACACAGAAAAGTGAAAGATCAAGGAGGCTTAACAGAAACAAAGCCAAGCTGTAGTCAAAAGTTTAATTAGCACCAATGTAAAATCCTTAAAACCTGCTGAAACGAGTATAAGTGTTGACTTGTCTGATGTACCCTCTTCTAGTAAAGAAAGCGAATTTGATGTATTGAAAAAAAAAAACTTGAGGAATTGCTGCAAGAAAATTTAATGTTTAAGAAGGAAATAGGAAAATATGAAAACGAGCACACCATATGCCCGGAACTATAAATAAAAGTTTGTTCTCTTTATGAGTACAACCAAAAACAAGATGAAGTAATGGGACCCCACTCTTATATGCAAGTAGGTTTAAAACCAATATTTCTTTACCTAACAAGTACCTAAGCTGTAAGATTACATAAATAATTTTTTTCCACCATCGGTTAGTCGTTATTAATTTAATATATAATTATATATATTATTATGTTGGGGTTTGGAACCTTCGGCAAAATGCACTAAAACAGAGTTTTATCTACAATACCAAAACAGATTTTTTGCACTCGACGTGCGTTTCGCTAATCATGTTAGCATCATCAGGAGATGAATAAAACTAAACCTAACATCTACCTAATTCTCTTTTATACTAACTATTTGCTTAATCAAGCGGAACCAAAAAGAATCATTCCTGGAATACCACTAGTCACGCTCGATCAACCAATACAATGAACTATACGGAATAGATCCTCTATATCTTCTTTAACTATTCTTACATTTAATAATTTCCATACTTTCATATGCATCTAATAATCTCCGATCAGTTATATTATGAATTAATTTTAAATGTTTAATTGTTATTCTATGATTATTATTAAAAGAATGCTCGGCAGCCCTAGATTTTTCAGTTCTTCTATACTTTAAATAAGCTATGTGTTCTTTGAATCTCGTTTGCATAGATCTTCTAGTCTGCCCAACGTATTTTTGGTTACATCCAGCATCAAATTTCAGAAATTCCACTTCTTTCTAATATTTCAATTTTGTCCTTTGGACCACCTAATAACTTCTTAATGTTTAACTGAGTTTGGTATACTAATTTTAAAGCTATTTCCTTAAAAAAAATTTGGAATCCTCCAGTATACTGAGGATCATAGTGTATCGAGACACATTTTGTATTTTCATCCTGCCTGATTAATAAACGAAGTGGAATCACGAATGGTCTTTCTAAACAAATGCCTATTAATAAGTCTATTTATTTACTTAGTATTGAAACCATTAACTTTGGTTATATTTTTAATTACCTCCTTTTTATTATTAAATATTTCTCTGCTGAGAGGAAAGTTAACCATACGGTGTACTAAAAAATGAAAGCTGACCATTTTGTGTTGGTCGCAGTGGAAGGAGTCATTAGGAATATATCGGTTAGTGGCAGTACTATTTCTATAAATATCAAATTCTACTGTGTTATTATCGTTCCTAATCACTAAAGTATTAAAAAATGGTAGTTGCCCATTGTTCATAAGTAAATTTAATGGTGGGGAAACAGTTGTTTAGCTGTGTTACAAAATCTTCGATAATAGCAGTTTTTGTGTCGAAAATCGCGAAAATGTCATCCACATACATATACCATACCCTTGGAAAATATTCGAACTCCTGACTGATTTCATTTTCAAATTTACTCATCGAAAGATTAGCTAAGAACGGCGAGAAACAGTTGCTCATTGCGATTCAAGTTGTTGGTAATAGTTATTTTTATGTTCAAAATAATTTTTAGCCATGCAAAGTTTGGTTAAAGTTAAATATTCTTGTTCGATTGCGTTATCAAAACTATTCATCTCAAGTAATTCACCAAGGTATTGCAAGGTCTGTGGGATTGGTACACTAGGCAACAATGAGCTAACATCAAACGAGATTAAAACTTCACCTTCATTAAGGTTCGTGCCTTTAATTTTGTTTATGAAATCTAAGTAATTTAATACTCCTGAATTATGTTGTTTGACTCTACCCAAAAATGTAATGTTAACTCTTGAACTGGAAAAGGAAAAAGTATAAGCTAGAGATTAAAGGAGAAAGATGTTTTCTATCTAAAAGCTGACAAAGGCAATAAGGTTGTTATATTAGACAAAGCGAATATTTTCCATGAGTTGATAATTTATTCGAATCCGGGCCCTATAACAAAATCTCAAGGAATCCATTATCTAAGATGGTAACACAAGTTAAAAACACTTTGAAGAAATGTAGCAACCTTACTTCTGATCAAATTAAATACAAACAATTATCTATGAGTAATCCTACTATACCGAGACTATATCGTCTTCCCAAGATTTATAAACCTGGGAAGGCAAGGCATCCGATAGTCTCGGCAATAGGATAGCCAACTTATAAATATATCCAAGTGGCTAGCAAACCAGTCTGAAAACTTGCCTATAAAACAACAAAATTTAGGAGTACTAAATTCCTTAGATTTCATAAACAAAATTAAAGGTACGAACCTTAATGAAGGTGAAATTTTAATCTTGTTTGATGTTAGCTCATTGTTCCCTAGTGTACCAATCCCACAGACCTTGCAATACCTTGGTGAATTACTTGAGACGAATAGTCTTGATAACGAAATCAAACAAGAATATTTAACTTTAATCAATTTTTGCATGCATCAATATAAAAATAACTATTACCAACAACAATGGGCCACTGTTTATCGTCGTTCTTAGCTAATCTTTTTATGAGTAAATTTGAAAATGAAATCAGTAAGGAGTTCTAATGGATGTGGATGACATTTTCGCGATTTTCGACACAAAAACTGCTAATATCGAAGATTTTGTAACAAAACTAAACAACCGTATCCCCACCATTAAATTTACTTATGAAGTTGAGAACAATGGCCAACTACCATTTTTTGATACTGCAGTGATTAGGAACGATAATATCACACTAGAATATGATATTTATAGAAGAAGTACTGCCACTAACCTCTCTACTAATGACTCCTTCCACTGCGAACAGCACAAAATGGCCAGCTTTCATGTTTTAGTACACCGTATGGGTAACTTTCCTCTCAGTACTCAAATTTAGAATACATTTAAAAATAGAAAGATGTGGCTGTTCTGACCCATAAATCTAGTGCCGAAGTGAAATTTTTACAGATGGCTATAATGCCGTTATATTATGTCCCTCATAGGCTCGTGGTTTATTTTGATGGTACTTGTTTTCCTTTTAACAAAGGATTATGACGGGTCGAATTTAGAGTGACCATATTAATACCCTTGTATAATTCCCCATAGTTAGATTCTCACCTGTAAATTTTTGATTCTTGGTTCTTTCTCCCCCAATTCTTTGCAAGTTTGCCCTGGTCGTCATTTTGATAATCTTAATTATTGATAATTCGATGTCTGCTGCTTGAAGTAGCGTTCCCTTTAAAAGAAAATTAGTGAGTGCCGAAACGTGCCTTATTGTTTAAAATTCCCCTAGCCCAGAAATGAAATTTAAACCCCGTCCCCGTATTAATTTATTTCTTTATTTTAATTTAATCTTAGTTTTTTCCCCGGGTTATTTTTGTCATTATCCCAACTTAGAGCAAAACCCTGCACAGGTTGGCACCGTGGGGCCTAGCCGGGACGCCTGTCAGCTTTTATATAGCTGTCAGTGACCCGTAGCTCAGACTTCGGCGTCGAAACCCATACAACCTTACGCTAAAAGTATGTCGGATAATACAAAATTATTGGACTACCTTTCACTGTAACCCAATCCACCGGCACCGTGTTATCGGCGTCAAGGCGATTGAGGTACAATAAACATATCCAACAATTCGGCCTTTATTATACCTTCATTGGGATTACATACAGTCGGGCACTGTAGGAATATTCCCGGCGTCAACATTACTGTAATGTCACCCCAGGAAACCATTTAATTCAGCCGCAATAACCATTTTTAATTTACTTTAAAATTATTTTGACCTCTAAAAAATGCGATTATTTTTCAAACGAATTAAGTGACCTATGAATTTAATTTACTTTAAAATTATTTTACTTTCTCTAAAATGCCATTTCTCAAATAAAATAAGTGACCTATGAATTTAATTTACTTTGAAATTAATTTTACTTTCTATAAAATTTGATTATTTTCCAAATAAAATAAGTGACCTACGAACAAACTGGCAGCGTAACGCCTTTTACCTTTAAAAGAAAATTAGTGAGTCTATATCAAATTCTGTCGCGTATTTATAGGCCAAGTCCCCCTCATTCGATTTAGCGCTGCGACTCTCGCCCTTATTGCCAAGCAGCATCGTCGTGTGTGTGGGCTGTTAAGTGTTTCTACCTAACTTTGGCCCTTTTTATGAACACAGTGCGTTTTGCATGATTTTAGCAGTTTTTAACACAGTCGATTTAAATATTTTCTGAACTGAGCCAATGTATTTTGCTTTACCATATTACCTATAAATATTTATTCCTTTATTTTTTTTTACCTTGCCGTAATAATATATAAATCATCCTATAATCATTAATTAAATATATCAAATTAAATCTAAACTATTGACCCCGGTTTGGTCCGTTTCAATGATGATAACATGATTAGCGAAACGGGCGTCGAGTGCAAAAATTCTGTTTCGGTATTGTGGATAAAATTCTGTTTTAGTAATATGTATTATGATACATATACATATAGCTTGCTACTTGCAATTCAATTATTAAGAAATTATATACTCTGATTAAAAAAACATTATATAAAGTAAAATGTCTTGTACCTATGTAGATTTTTTAATTCTCTCTAAATATCTTTAATAAAAAGTTTTAAAACTGTTATTAAAAAATTATCAAAATTATGACAATTATTCAAACAATTTCCTTATGGATTTCATTCAAATATGGCAGCCATCTGACGTATTCTTGCGCAGTCCTCTTATGGGTCGAAATTTACTAGAAAACCTAACCTCTTTATGAACTTCCGTTTCGTCTTCGGTCGTCAACACTCGTTTTGTAGCGGCTCTTTTGTCGCCATTTTGGGCGAACACGTGGCTGTCGTTCAGTGACCGTTGATTCTCGCCGAGGAAGAATCGGGTGTCCTAGCTAGAAGAAATCCAAATTTCTGTCTGTGCTGGCAACGAGTCGGCTCACAGCTACCACTTTACGTGCTCGGCACCTTGCAGGGTCAAAAGCAGAGAGAAAAGAACTAAAAGGAGAAGCGACAGCCTGTCAGTCGATTCGATTTTTTATGCTCTTTTCCAAGCACAAAGGGTATAATTGTCAAAATCAAAACACCGTCTGCCGATTTCAGATTGTTTCAGGTGATCAGATGTCATTGTCATTAGCTTAAAATATTTTTCTCTCGATACTAAGTGGTATTGTTGTCAACGGGGCTGAGTCAAGGTCACCAAAAATGGGTACCTACACCAACATGAAAAATGCCGACGCTAATTGTCGCCTCTCCTTTTAGTTGTTTTCTCTCTGTCAAAACTATAGGCCATTGAGCCAACATTCTTTAAGGCTGCACCTCTACTGGACAACGGAGGGGCATTTTTTACACACCGAAACATACAGCTTGGGAGTGAAATGGACTATGACTGAGGTCAGATGTCAGATGCCCTTAGTTTGGCGGTCCGAAACATTTAAACCGAGTTTCTGGATGAATGCCGTCCAGCGAAACCCACACGTAAAGCAAGCAAACAAGCTACCTTCTATATGAACCTTGATTATTGTCGATATCGAATATGAGGGCAATCAAAACATTTTAAACATGTCATGCTCATGATTCATAGATTCAATTTAAAGAAAGTTACCGATAAATATGTGATTTTTTTCACTGTGGAAAGATGGTATTTGGATCTGCAATATGAATATTTTAATTCTATGCAATCTACTTTGTTTTAGGTGAGGTTTGCACTAGGAACCGAAATTGCCGTAAAAACAAAGCAATACAAACGGAAATATCTCAGTGTTCTGGTAAAGTTTGGATAACGATAACAGCGCTACTCCCTAGCAGAAATTAAACTTCTTTTAAACCAAAGTGGAAATTGTGATATTACTTTCTAGGAAACGCGTCTCGGAAATGAGGATTTCTTGGAAGATGCCAAGTAAAATGACAACGAGAGGCAATAACATGCCAAGTTGTCCTGAGAAACAACCTTTTAACTCTGAATTATCTTACTAAAATCAGTATAATATACACAACACCTTTTTATTTGTGCGAAAGCCTCATTTTAGAAGTTAGGTATCAGTTTGTTGTAGACATATGTTGAATTGTGTGAAGGAAAACATTAAAACCTGTAAAATTTAGAATAAGTGCAACATTCAACTCAATTCACATACACCTCCTTCTCCTAAAAGCAATGCACCTAACTTGTGAAACAAACTTGGTTGGCGATGAATAATAATATCAAATGCCCTTGTTGGTTCCGGGAACAGTGTGTGTACAAAACCACATCAGATATGAATAGTGCTTCGGTCTCGACGAGACTAGTCTTGGTCTCGTCTCGTCTCGTCTCGTCTCGAATTTCGAGACGGATACCGAGAAGAGACTAGGGATTATAACTCGAGACCGAGACCGAGACTTCAAGGTTCGAGACCGAGAGTCTCGTCACGTCAGTCTCGATAGTCTCGTGTCTCGAGTGTTGAAATAAAAATAATTTATACGTAGGATAGTACGAAAATAATGTTTTTTTTTTAAATTATAGGGAACGTACAAAAATAAAAAATATTTAAGTACACGAAAATCAAATAAATCTAGGAAAGAATGTACAGGGTCATTTTTTATATTTTCCCACCCCCTTTAACTTTTTTGTGCCACTGTGTAGAAAAAATTTGTAAATAGGAAAGTTGTAGTGCTTGAGAAGTAGTTCTCAGAAAACATTTTTTTGTCTATACAGGGTGTTGCAAAAAGTGTGAAAAACAAAAAAATATATATTTTTTAAATGGAACACCCTGTATATTTATCCTCAGGACGAAAGATCTTTGTTCTCCGATTACAAAAATATATAATTTGTCTACATTTGCTAAAGCCATTTCTGAGCTATTTAACTTTAAAAGTTGATTTAAATAAAATAAATCATTGTTTTAATCATTTTTTATTATTATATACAAATTCGTATCTTAACATGTTTGATAATAAAAACTTCAGTATTTCAATTATTGTTGAATATGCCCACTATTGATACAATTTCGGAAGTCGCTTTCTAGTTTATTTGTTGCATGGGTAATAAAAATTGGATTGTTCTGGTTAAGGTCGTTTATATAGTATAAAATTCTCACCCTGAGCTCTTCAATAATGGCACTTCTCTGAGCATAAACTTTGTTTTTAAATATCCCCACAAAAACGCATCTAAGGGCGTTAGATCTGGGCTGTTCGGTGGCCAGTGGACGGTTCCCCGACTATTATTTGAGCAGATTGGTGAATTGGGAGCATACCAAGAGAATCTCTGTTTCCTGATTTAAAAATTGTAAATATCTTTCGCCAGTTAGGGAACCTTCATAAAAAATACAGCCAATAATTTGACATAATAGCTGTTTTTGTCAATGTCATTCACGGCTATTTTGACACATTTCATATTTTTCTTAATGACGAGCAAGGCTACTTCGATTGATTTGAATTCATGCTTTGTCAACTTTTAAAGGCAAATAGCTCGGAGATGGCTTAAGCAAATGTAGACAAATTATATATTTTTGTAATCGGAGAATAAAGATCTTTCGTCCTGAGGAGAAATATACAGGGTGTCACATTTAAAAAAAATATATTTTTTGTTTTTCGCACTTTTTGCAACACCCTGTATAGACAAAAATATGTTTTCTGAGAACTACTTCTCCAGCACTACAACTTTTATATTTACATCTTTTTTCTAAACAGTGGCACAAAAAAGTTAAGGGGGGTGGGAAAATATAAAAAATGACCCTGTACGTATCTAAAGTACAATTTACTAGTTGGTTACGTATATTTATGAGTAACAAAATAAAATATTTTCAAAACAGGTCTAAATTATAGGTAACGTACAGAAATAAAAGATATATAAGTACACCAAAATAAAAGAAAACTAGGAAAGTATGTTCGTGTCTAAAGTACAATTTACTAACAGCCTACCTATAAATATGAGTAACAGAAAAAAATATTTTCAAAACAGGTCTTATATAGTTTATAATAATTTCAAATTCACCCACCCGCCGGGGATTTACCTAAAAACTATAGACTAGCCAGAGGAGCGTTACTATGCCGTTTTTCTTTATTTTAATATGTTCTTAGTTTATTTTTTCCTATAAAAAAAGTAGTTTACTTACATAGGTAGGTATGTTTTTAAATAAACTTAATCCCTTCAAACAGAATCCTTCACTTGCAGCCAATAGCCAATAATCTTTCTGCACTCTACTAGGTTTATTTACAATCATTTATATTTTTGCTCAGGAATACGCCTCATGAGAGGGTTCTTAGGTTTATTTTCGAAAATATAAAATATTATGTAGAGTAGACTATTCTGACTACAGTGACTACTCTACTCTCTGATAGCTTTTTTACTTGCCAACCTCCCTACCAATTTTGTTACCTCTATTGCAATACGTTTTTCTTATTGAAGTTAAAAGTAAAGATTCTATTTAAAAAACAAACCTAGCACTGGAGAGTCGTGTTACAATGCCCGGCCCCGGTAGTGGGGTCGTAGAGCGCCACCGGTTTTTCCCAACTAAACTGAGAAAGCTCCGCTGGTGCTGTACGGGGTTACTAGGCAAGCTTATGAAACAAAAAACTCAATCCCTAACTTACTAATGAAAACACAATCTAAAATTTAAGGAACAATCTATTTGCTTCTGAGTTCTTTTTTTTTGAAACACAGCAACAATCTTACTATAAAATTGCAAGTTAAAGACAAAGGAATGTCAAATGACTATTAATAAAACTAATATTGGTAAAATATGGTGATTGTACGGATACCAATTCTGTTGTTAACACTCGGTACGGTATGCCTTACAACTAAATGCGCTAAACACTACAATCCGAAGTGATCACTTTGGTTTACCTAAGCTTATTACATATATGCATGCGTGCGCTAGTAGCTCTACCAATTATAAATATAGCAATAATAGTAGGTAGTAATAAATGGCCACAATAATTAAATATACTGACCCGATAAATTAATAAAAAAGAATATAATTATTGAAAACTATCTTAAAGCGAAAAAAAAAAGGAAAATTAAGAGCGATTATATCAATCGGTCAGATAAACAAATGAAAAATAAAATTAATGAGAGCTATCTTAGAGCTTCGCGGTCAATGCTTGATTTATATTAAAAGAATAAGAGCGATTATATCAGTCGGACAGAAAAATAAATGAATTTACTTAAGCTTCTGTACGATACCCATTAGATCCGGTCGTCAAACTCTGGTGGAGGCGCCGGGCACCTGTAGATACTGCTATGGCACTGGCCCCGAGGGTAGAACCAGCAGAGGACCCGGCAATAAAATTGGTCCGGAGATAAGATGGGCTTTAGTGTAGCCCGGAGCTAGGATCTGTAGCCAAGTGATAGGATTGGCCCGGAGAGAGGACCCTCGCTTTTGGCGGAGGGTAGTTAGAGAGTCGACGGTCTCGGTCTTATACGACGAACTCGGAAAGCCTCTAGTGCAGTCGTTAAATGCCGATAAATTGGTCGTGTCAAAACACAATCAGAAACCAACACAATATCCCTAACGAAGGGTAGTATTAAATCACAATAGTAAATGTTGAGTCACTATGACTGCACTAAAGCAAACCTTCTTTTCGCCTCGAAGGGTATTCTTAGAAGAAGAAAATCATTCGTTCCGTCAATTTGCCTTCCCACTTTCACGAGATTAGAGAACTACGTCAGATCAGCAAGAAGTCATGAGCTGAAAAATGCCAAGTGATTCGATACAAGGAATAATTCTAAGATAATAAAGATTCTCGTTTATTATGGTAGTAAAACGACGGCGGGAGCCACAATTAATGAGCTGAAATTAAATGGTTCAAGAAATACTAGAGAATATTCCCCAACAAAACGATAAACTTTAAAAAATTTAAATCGACAGCAGCAATTACGAGAAATAGCCCATCCCTACTACCCAATGCTGCCAATAGTACCAACGGAATATTGCGAACATTGCAGTATGCCGCGTGGAAAAATAAAAGAGAGGTTCCAAGCCACGCAGTGGTACCAAAAAGTAATGAAATATCAGCCGGAGATCGAAATAAAGCAAGTCCGGGGGTCCCAAAAAGTTATAAAATATTCAAACCGAAAATAAAATATGAATCTGACGGATCTAATGAAGCCTAAAAGCAGGTTTTATTAATACAATTCTTAAAAATATAAAACGGTTTGCTGGCCGTTCTACGGTAATGTAATATAAATTAAGCAAAGTTATACTAATAACATAATATCCTATTTTAGTGATTGGATCAAATCTAAGCGTCTGTGGTTCGCTTATCAACTAAAATAAACATAGTCGCAAAGTGTTATAAAAGCTAATACAAATATATCGTTAACCTATATTTAGAATATAATTAATTTACATTAATAAATGCGGCAATCTTATGCTTATTGACAGTAAATCGAACCAATAAATTTAGAATTAATTAACCGAAGAGTATTGACCTCTTTTCAATAATTCTCACCACAAAATACAGCATTTTTTTTCTAAATGCAGCATATAAAATGGAATTTAAAAATATTTTACACTGGCCAAATCGGACTGTTACACTATAAAGATTTTTTTGTGACTTTGTTGTTTAAATTTAGTTTGCCAAAAAAATCGGCACTTTGTGAGGTTATTAAAATTATTTATCTGAAAAAAAACCCAAAAAATCTAATTATTATTCATGATCGTGGTAATATCCCAAAATAGGTCGAATTTATAATACCGATTCTTGGGAAGTTTTTCAAAAAAAAAGAGAATATTTTTGAAGTGCACGACTCTTGGCGAGACCGTAACAAAGACCGAGACCACAAAATGTCTAGTCTCGGCGAGACCGAGACGAGACTCGAGACTTTGCGAGACCGAGACCTTAATAGTCTCGTCTCGTCTCGGCGAGACCGCACTAGATATGAAGACTGAAATGTGATTTGGACAGTGTTCTTTAACAGTCAATTGTTGTAGTCTTCAGTGTGCTTTGTAATAGGTTTGTTTACTTGAAAGCAACTGTAAAGTACAGTAAGTAAGTTAATAAATATAAAATAAAATTTTTGTTGTTATATCATTTAATTAATTTTACACATTATATGGTAGCTTCCTGTAGTAACCAAACCGGAAAGGCATGATATTTTCGGTATTATATATTTAGGTAATTAAGTTTTTTTATAATTTATTTTTGTTTTGTATATATTCATTTAAACGCTTAGATTCAAAGGAGTTTATTCCATTTTTGAAAAGGTAAAACTTAATATGGAGATGTAAATATTGCAATTACGGCCTATACGTCCTTTTAACACAGTAGTAAAATATTGAATGAGTAACAGTATAGCATATTTGTATTTGAGTTTGTCGTAGCTCAGTTATAACCGAAACTACCACAAACTAACCTAAAGTAAATAAAACAAAATAAAGTAGATTTTTTTTTGTGGCAGTGGCGCACACACTAAAGGGAGATCCTATGGCGCTCGACGAGCGGTGTGTGTGCGAAGATGTTGATTGACACGGTTCTAGAATATTTGTAGGTTGTAATTAGTGGGAAACAGATGTCCTGGAAGTGAGCTCCACAGTGATGCAGTGCGCCAGACAAAGGAGTTCTGGTAAAGCGATGTTCTAGGTGTTTCTACTTGTACGACGAACTGGTGCGCTCCTGCCGTCTGTCGGGACTGTCTGACAGGAGTTGCCAGGGGCGGGATTATGCGGGTCAAATCCTGGGAACATCTGCCGTGAAAGTATCTATAAAACAGGGACATCTCGGCCACATGTCTGCGATGTTCCAGACTATCCAGATTCCGGGTCAACTCCGGATCGCCGACGAGACGCACAGCCCTCTTCTGAAGCGCACCAAGCTTCTGGGAGGCTGATTTTGCGATGTTAGCAACATGGTCATGCCATGACCTATTGCTGTTGACCGAGACACCCAGCAGCCCGATTGACGAGGATGAAGAAATGGTCGATCCTGCCATAATCATGTCAGGGCCCGCTGTATTGGCCCTCTTAGTAAACGTTGCTGCTTGGGTCTTTGCTGCATTGAACTGGACCAAATTTCGATCGCCCCAAGTTTGAACTTTCTCCAGGTCTTGATTAATTGCTGTAATCTGCTCCTGTCTGCGGTGATGAGTCTCAGTCGCTGGTAAGGGTTTTTCTGATCTAAAGTGGGAGACAAGGGTACTGTCATCTGCAAAACTGTAAACAGGATTATTCGTTCCGATCAGCAGATCATTAATATAGATGAGGAACAGAGTTGGTGAAAGTATTGCGCCCTGAGGCACGCCCGCGTTGATGGTGAATGTGTCCGAGATGTGTCCATCGACTGCAACGTGTAGGGATCGGTTCTTACGGAAACTGGCCAGCCAGTTGCAGAGAGAGGCGGGCAGTCCCAAGGACGGCAGTTTGTTGAGCAGTCCGTCATGCTAAACTCTGTCGAATGCCTTTGAAATATCCAACGCAATCGCTCGAGACTCTCCGTAGTTTTCAATTGCCCTACTCCATATATGAGTGACAGAGGCCAATATATCTCCTGTCGATCTCTCTTTGTCAAAGCCATATTGATTATCGCTGATTATTCTGTTGCTCTCGAGGTACTTGAGTAGTCAGTAATATAGATGAGGAACAGAGTCGGTGAAAGTATTGCGCCCTGAGGCACGCCCGCGTTAATGGTGAATGTGTCTGAGATGTGTTCATCAACTGCAACGTACAGAGATCGGTTCTTAAGGCAACTGGCAAGCCAGTGCAGAGAGGCTGGCGGTCCAAAGGACGGCAGTTTGTTGAGCATTCCGTCATGCCAAATTTGTCGAATGCTTTCGAAATATCTATCGCAATCGCTCGAGACTCTCCGTAGTTCTCAATTGCTCTCCTCCATATATGAGTGACGTAGGCCAATAATATATCTCCTGTCGATCTCTCTTTGCGAAAGCGGTATTGATTATCGCTGATTACTCTGTTGTTCTCGAGGTACTTGAGTAGTTGCTGGTTGACTACACGTTCCATGACTTTGGAGATTATTGGAAGCAAGGCAATTGGGCGATAGTTTGAGGGCGTGGTTTTCTTGCCTTTTTTTGGAACAGGTTGCACTCGAGCGACTTCCCAAGAGGATGGGTAAATCCCTTTTCTGTAAGAAAGAGAAAAAAGCCTGGAAAAAACGGGTGTTAGTTCGTTGGCGCAGTTCTTTAGCAGATGGCAGGTATTCCGTCCGGTCCTGATGCCTTTTGCGTATCTAGTTCTTTAAGGATTTTGCGAATATCACGGTGAGAAAACTTGACTTCTGCCATGGTAGTGTTGATGTTCGGTATAGTGGGGAGAGTCTTGCCTTGGGGCACGTCTAAGGTAGAGTGCGATGAAAACATTTTGCTTTTTCCTTGGCTGTAGTCGCCGTGATGCCACGTTCGTCCGTCAAAGGTGGGAGAGACGTTTTTGTAAAGTTGTTACTTACTGCCTTTGCTACCGACCAGAAATTCCTGGAACCACTGGGGCATTGCAAAAGTTTATTCCTTTAGATTGACATCCAAACTCGGGCATGGGAGAAAATCTAATTCCAAAAAAACTCAAATGCTTATATTTCATTATTATCATTATTGTTTTCTGCTTATCGCTAAAATAATCATCATCATTCGAGTCACGAGAATTGAGGACTACCTATCAGTTTCTCCCTTGTCCAGGCTTCGCTAATTGTAGCATTAGAGTGTTGGACGTAGTTTTTCATTTTTAATCTAAAACAGATTTTTTCTGCAAAAAAATGTCTAAAAGTTGGACAAGATTTTACCTTTTGAAATGCTTCGTTCCACAAATTTAAAACAGTAGTGCTTGTGACAGGATATATTTATAGAACGGGTATTAGCATCATAGCAACGCTTACATTCTGACCATATCATCTCAATAGGATTACAATGGCAGCGATAGAGACGAAGTCTTAGGAGATGACCATGTTGCAATTAATCTAGAAAGGAACTATTATATCAATAGATATTAATATTGGATTATATTGTAATATTGCCTGTATCTCTTCGGAGGCAAGATCTTTTTTGTTATATCAACAGCTTTCTGGACTCCCTCCGAACATATTCTTTATTTATACAGTGGCTGACGATGTTTCTAAAGCATCAGAAACCCTTGACAACAAAAAAAAATGTACATATGTAATTAAACTGATATATAAAGGTGGGTTTATCCAAAATTTTAAATATAAGTCTATTCTTAAAGATATATTTAGTCTTTAACATATTTCGTAATGTCTAAATGAGTTTATGCAATGTTGTAATAATACTAATATTAATAATTTTTCCCTCGTAAAGAATGTTTCTAACCCCACTCCTCAGGACTGAAAATACTGCAGCATCTTCTGTGGGTGGTAATCTTTCAATATTAAATTTACCTTACCGTAGTTTGTTCAGAGTCTCTGTCTTTGTATTTCCACCTTAAAATGATACCAATGCTATGGTGCTAATATTTGTGAGTTCCCTTCTGTTTACATTTTCTGACAGAGTAGGGTAAATGCTAAATTTCTCGAATTTCCAAAAATGTCAGTATACTGCCGATTTACTTTTAGCATATAAGCAGCTTGTTGTATAGGCATCCAGTTACACAATAATGTACAGGCAGTTAAAGCACGTAAAACAGAATAATTTTGCATGCATTTTCGCCAAGCATATATTGGCGTTTTTTGTCACTATACTTCACAAATATTTCGTGTATTAGGATGTATCAACAGTGAAATAATATCGGTGTCGTCAGCTGTTGCTGTAACATGCTTTTCTTCTGCCAAGGTCAGTGCTGTTTTTACGATAACAGTGTTAGCATCACCTGTAGCATTAACCACAGCATGCCTATTCCCTTCCAAGTGTTACCTAAGCATGGTTATGAAGCACTGTTTTTTCCGTTATTAGAAGGGTTCTTTGCAAATAAAAAGTGGAGAGCTCTTACTTATGATTGTTTTGTGCGTATTTGATGTTCTACATCGTTTGTATTGGAGATGACATAATCATCAAATACAATTGTCTGAACTTTATATCGCTTAAAACATCTGAAAATGTCCCAGTTTTTGGCCATGACAATATGTGTAGTAGTGCATCACCCTCAATTTAAACTAGTTGCTATGTTATCTAACGTTTTAGCCAATGGTGATTTGTCACTTTTTCTCATTAACTGAGTTTCTGGATAAAATAGAGGCGGAAGAAGTACAGATGTGTATGAAATGTATTTGATATGTAATATTGACTGAACGCATGCGAACACAAGTTCTCTCAGAAATTGTAGAAGAACTTCGAACTGAAAATTCCATGCAGTTATATGAACAAATTTATGAATGAAATTGAATATCAGAATGTCAAAAATAATTTAGTTGTCAGCGAACTCTGTGGTTCCAACGGAAAATACGATAAAAATCGTTTGAAAGAAAAAGTATTCTCTGTGATGAGAACTATTGATGAATCGCTTACACAGGAAAGTATCACAGATGTTAGGTTGCAGAAAACCAAATCCGAAATGGGCTTGATCATTGTCACTTTGGAAAATGAAGAGAAAAAAACTGAAATATTAAAGAAACTCAAATATTAAAGAGAGAGAAAAATGCAACATTCCAGAAGCAAGAAAAATTTACGTAAATGAAGAATTAACGGCGGCAATTCACAATCTATTGCGTGAAGCTGGAAAACTGAGGAATGCTGGTTATAAATTCATATGGTGTCGCAACGGTGCTAGAGAGAGGGAGGGTGAGCCTGAGCCAGCAATGAAAATCTTTAGTGTCTGCGTGAACTACTGAAAAATGCTAGTAAGTAAAAATGTCTTAAGGTGGCTTCCCACGGCCTGTTTTAGCACAGGCCGGACTCGCGCGACGGACAAGCACAGGTAAAGCACGGATCGGGCTTGGCCGCGCGTGAGGTCTTCCCACGGCCGGCATGAGCCTGTTCTTCATGAGTTTGATTGAAGCTAGGGTTCAATTTGAAAATAATAAAAAATATCACGAGAAGGAAAAAGAGTGGCTCATATTTATTCAACAAGAAAAAAAAGACCAAAAGGCGCTGGTGGATGTCACCATTAAATAAAGGTCGATTAAGGTAAAGTTTTAATTACTAGATTTTGAGTAAAGTATGAGTAATAGAAGTGGCCCGTAACTACTTTTACAAATTTAAACGTATACATACCAGCAGAGACATAAGTTTAAACTTGAGAATGAGATACGCTAGATGCTATGTGTGGTCCGTACTATTTTATGGTATGGGAACGTGGACACTAAAATCAATGACGATAAATAAGTTAGAAGCGTTTGAAATGTGGATTTATCGCCGAATGCTAAAGATACCATGGATTGATAGGGTTACGAATGAGGAGATCTTGAGAAGAATGGGGAAATACAGAGAAATTTTCTTGCATATAAAAAAGCAAAAAACGGCTTATTTTAGACATCTGGTCAGAATGGACGGGTCTCAGGACTATTGGGGACCTTGTACATACTGCAGTGGACAGGGGAGCGTACGGAAATGTGATCGCCAACATCCAACAGTAGTGGATAGGCAGTTGAAGAAGAAGAAGAATGAGTAATAGATACAACCTCACAACCTCACACCACAAGGGTGCAAATAAAACTATTGGAGGAAAGTGAGCAATTTCAATATCCCTGGTAATCGAATATGTTATAACCAAAGTTTTATAAATAAGTGTAATGGATTCATTTCTTATGTTAAGTCGAATTTATTGAAATCAGTCGATATAATTAATAGAGGCAAATAATTGTAAGTTTCTTAGAGTAAACATAAGTAAGAATAATTGTAGTATTGGTGTAACAGGGATTTACCGTTGTCATGACTTAGATCAAGCTAATCTAAATACAGGCTTAGAAGAATTATACCAAAATCTAAAGATAAGACATGAAACTGAAATCTTTTGTGGAGATACCAACATTGACATTTTAAATCGGAAAAAAGTAAATAATTCTGTGAATGTATGCAATTATCTTAATATTCTATCATCTTATGGTTTCAAGAGCAAGATCAATAATATAACTAGATCAGATGGTGAGAGTGAAACATGTATTAACCATTTTTTCGTGAAATCAAATAAGATGGTAAATGCTGTTATTCCTAATGGTAGTTATTCAGACCATCTCCGATTCTACTTAATATTATTTTACAAGCAAACAATACTGATGATTATAAATATATGAAAAAATTGGAAAAAATAAAATTAAAATTTTTTTTACAAGCTGAAGAGTGGAAATATGTTTTAGACAAAAACGACCCAAACTTATGTTCAGATGAATTTACTGACTTATTAAAAAAATATGTTGGTCTCGCTTCAATCAAAAATACATTAAATGTAAATGCAGGCGTAAAAGGCCTTGGTTGTCGATGGGCCTTTTGAATTCTATTAGAGAAAGAGATAAAGTTAAGAAAATATCTGCCACGCAGCCTAGTAACTTGATAGCTAAAGGAAAATTCATAGAATACAGAAAAATACTCTCTACGCTACTTTCCAAAGCAAAAGCTATATATTTTAAAAATCTTTTTGATAAGAACTTTAAAAATCCAAAAGACACCTGGAATACAATAAAACATGCAACAAATGAAGTTACTGATAAACCAAAAATATCTAGTGTTCTTGTGAAGAGTGGGTCTATTATGTCGGCAGAGGGTGAAATCGCTGAAGAATTCAATAAATACTTTAGTACTGTTGGGGAAAGTTGGCCGCAAAAATTAAAAAAACACAAAACAACGTTAAAATTAAAACCTCCCAAATTATTCCTAGTAATACATTGTTTTTAAGCCCCCTAGTAGAATATGAACTTTGTATTATTATACGCTTTCTAAAAAACAGTGAATCTAATACTGGTGATGGTGTCTCAAATAATATTTTAAAGCATTTTGGCAGTTATTTGATTGCAACACTTTTACATCTAATTAATCTGATCTTCTCTACAGGTATTTGCCCTGATATACTAAAGAACACAAGAATTATTCCTTTGCATAAAACCGGTCTTAGAGACACTGTGCAGAACTATAGGCCGATTGCCCTGACAAACAACATTAGTAAAATTATGGAAAAGTGCATCCACTTAAGATTAGATGAATTTATAGGTAAAACTAAATTATTGAATTCTAGTCAATATGGCTTTAACAAGAATTGTGGACCTGAGGATGCACTTGTTAGTGTGGTGGACCACATTGTCACGAGTTTTAATACGCGAAAGAAGTGTATGACAATATTTTTGGATTTGGCCAAGACCTTTGACACTGTCCCGCACCATGTCTTAGTGGATAGACTCGAACAAAAGGGTATTAGGGGGCTGTCCAGGGATCTTTTTAAATCATATCTAAATAACCGAATACAGCAAGTTAAAATTGGGGACTCCTTGAGCACTCCCCGACGTATGCCGCAGGGTAATGTCTTGGGACCTGTGCTGTTTACGTTGATCAAATTTTCTCTGTTTTACCCAACGACACCGTGGTTTGCTATGACACAGTAATAATTGTTAAAGAAAATTCCTGGAACGAAATTTTCACAAAAGCTGAAGAGGGCATCGTGTTAAAGGTGGTTGGACTCTAGTTTGTTGTCTCTCAATGTTGATAAGTCGCATTTCATTTGTTATGCTATGAACAGGGCCGGTTTACCTAATATTAATACAATTAAAACTGATGAAAATGATTGTTTGAACAATCGAAATTGCAATTGTAGTGCAGAGATTGGTGCAGTTACAAGGTAAAGTACCTTGGAGTGTTTTTTGACAGTCACTTGGGATGGGACTGTCACATAGAATATATTTGTAATAAAATTCGAAAACTTATATATAAGTTCTACATCTTGAGGCAAAGCTTGTCAAGGAATTGTATTATCGGTATTTATAAGTCACTGGTAGAATCGGTGCTCACTTATGGTATATGTATTTGGGGTGCAGCTACCAGCACTAATTTGTTGCCACTTGAAATAACACAAAAAAAACTTTTAAAATCGCATTTTTTTTAAATAAGCTCTATTCAACTGTAAACTTGCTTGAAGACCCTAGAACACTGACCATTAACAAACTATATATTAAATCTGTCATCAGGTTGCTGTGTAACATTAAGTTGGATTTTCCTCAGTACAGAGAAGTTTGTTGTATACTGCACCCAAAATATATAACGTCTTACCGCAACATTTTAAAAATAAAATCTAACCAAAAATTAAGAGAAATGTAAACATCTGGTTGTTGGAACTTAATGAAGATATATTGCAAAATTAGTATAAGTATTAGTATAACTGTTCACTTGCTTTTATATTTGTTTTTGTTATTACTTTAATAACTGCGCTGCCTTCTGCGCATATTCTATTTTCCATAGGGCTTGTAGTAGTGTTATATTGCTAACCTAAATTCATTCCTGTATAGGTGCACGCACATTTTTTTTTACAATTTATTGTGCACCTTAATCACACAAAATTGTAATTATGTACTAATTATGAAATAAAC
>JAEQML010063540.1:0-23031 GCA_016904865.1 Pissodes strobi
CGAAACGTAGACGTAGGTAATTCATTAGGGACACTAAACTAGCACTTGTGCAGTTTACATCCTGGAGCCAGAGCCGAAGAGGCTCTATACCAATTCAAAATAAGCGTAATCATTTGTGGAGCCAAAGGCAATCAATTTCAAGGTAAAACTGAACATACATATGGAATCCAAAATGCCCAAACATCTGCCTCACATCAGGCCCCATTGTGTACAAAAGGACGTCCAGGTAAGACCCTTTTTCAGGTGCTCATTTCAAATGAACATTACCTGTCCCTAACGCGTAGATACCTGTGTATGTTAAATTACTTAATGTTTAACGCATTGAGAACCTTTGGATTTGGAATTTGGAAGCCTAGAAATGGTGACTATATAAGGTATTCGCGCTCAACAACTTTGCTCCTGCCGAAGCCACGTTCCATCTTGACTGGCAGGATATGGTTTTCAGTTACCTTAATTATTGATGAAATACTAGAATTTTTTTTAGCTTTTATGATTTATGTCAATTGATATTTTTTTACATAAATAAAATTATGGCAGGAGTATATAGGTCATTTCATGTCTTATTTAAATGTTATTGGAAAGTCGAAAAAAGTTTCAACTTTTATTGTTTTATGCATTTGCAATTTTTTTCAACATATTTAGCATGCCGCTGTCAACCATTGTCCCGATAACGAGATGGCAAGAGTTCGTTTTCTTGATCAGTGATATTAATATTACAATATAAAGGATAAATAAAGTTTTATGAAATGTGACAACAAAAAGTGTCGCCAGCTCCCGGACTATTATAAAAAACCGCTTTTTTGCATTATTATTTAAAAAAGGCGTATAGGAGACACCCACATGCCGCCATACTTGCATATACCTATTCCACTGGCTATCACCCCATAAAGTTTCATCATGGTGCTAATAATGAGCGATTTTTGCTCCCGGTTCCCGGTCTATTTGCAGGCACAAGATACAAAATTTCTTGTCGGGATTTTTATAGTAAGACTACATAAATACGTTTATGTTGTGAGTTTTGAGCGACTGGAGATTCATACTCTATAAGTGGACCTAGTTTTAGAGTAGGATTTACCCTCGGATTTACCACTGTGAGTGCTATTGTTGCAGAAGTGTGCGAAGCTATTTGGAACCGATTACACACAACTTATATGCCTGAGCCAACACAACCGTCTTGGACCAATCAGCGGCTTCTTTCCAGCAAACATGTCAGTTTCCGAGCTGTTTAGACAGTATTGACGGTAAACACGTCACAATTAACTGTCCAAATAACTCAGGGTCTAATTACTTCTGCTACCTTAAAAATGTTTCGATTGTTTTAATGGCAATTGTTGATACAGAATATAAGTTTATCTTTGTTGATGTCGGAGGCTACCGCAAGAAAAGCGATGGGGAATTTTTGAGACTTCCAACATTGGGAGATGATTTAATAATGGACCGTTTAATAACCCTGCAGATAGACCCTTACCCGGTCAAAATGAGCCTACGCCTTGTGTTCTAATTGGATATGAAGCGCTTTCCCTTTCGCCATTTTGAATGCGATCTTTTCCGTACAGAGAATCTAGGCATGATGGTAGTAAAGATAACTACAATAAGAGATGATGTCGCGCTCGAAGGGTTGTCGAAAACACATTTGGAATCTTAGTTCATAAATGGAGACTGTTTTTAAGGTCATTGGAAATCAAAGTTCAAACTGCAGATAAAGTGGTACGTGTGACGATAACTTTATTCATCTGTTGGAACCTGTAGGGCCACTACAAGAAGAAGGAGCTTTCAGCAACTTAGGATCCGCTAGGCAAAGCCCACAAGATTTTGCTTTTGTAATACGAGAAAGATTTGTTAATTATTTTAATATGTAAATAATGTTACATTGTGCCAAAAATTAAAATATTGGTAAGTATACATATCATTTTCTTACCTTCTGTGTTTAACATGTTTCCTATTTCAATGCATATCTAACTTTCTTTCGAATGGTTTTGTAGTCTGGATGGATATAGATAGATAGATAATATTTTATTTGTTCAAATTGTATATCAAAATTACGACAAATAATGTTCCGTAAGAACATAGAACACGTCACAGAATACCCAAGAATAAAAATATAGAAAAGCCAAGAAATGTTTCGTATTCATTTCAGTAAACATGCAACCACTAATGACAGTCGAATAAATGTGTTTAATAATTTTATAAGAAAGATAAATAGCTGATAGCGAAAACACATCATCCCCAAGGCTTAAAAATACAAACGCATTTGACCTTATGGAAAAATATGGACCAGACTACTTCAGATGAAATGATATAACTTCATACTTTATTGAAAAAGTATTAAAAATGGAAATTTTTTATTTCCTAACGTGTAACGTTGAAATTGTATCTGAATATTATATCGGGATTTTCTCTGTGTATGCGTTAAATTGTGGTATCGATTCTCACAACATTACTATTACGAGTGGATTTCAGTACTCCGACCCGTTTAACAGTCAGCGCAGCGCCTTCCGAGGATGCGCATGAAAATAGGATATATCGAAGAAAATTAAAATTAAAATTGACGCTCTTCTCGTTTGGAATTCCGTCCACGAAGGTGCCTTATAGCTATTAAGTTTTCGACTGCTGGTTGATGATTGCCAGATAGCTTTTTTTTTGTTAAAATTACAAAGCGTAGTAACGCGTATCTTTTGTTACAGTACCCGCTATGCTGTTGTGAAACATTGTGTAAAAAGCGGTGTGATAACCCTTTTATTTTAATAGGGTCTTTCCGAGGGACAGATGCCCATTTATTCTGTGGAATTTCTCCCTTGAGCAGGAGCCCGCCGTCCTGTCCGAAGTGAACCACAAGAGTTTTGTGGAGAAAGTGATCTTCCCAGCTGAGAAGTTCACCTAGCTCCTCCATCTACACTGGAGTCCATCCAGTCCAGTAGCTTTTCACATACGGAAGGCTGAAGGTATCGTCGAGTCCTGGTAGTATCTATTTAAATTATTAAGTGTTAGCCCTACCTGTATCTATGATTTACTTTTTGCTCTATCGTGCTAATACCTTAAATTTTCCTAGTGAGAACTCTAAAGACAATTACCGAGAAGTATATTCTGAAATATTACTTCAAGAGATACTGAGGTTCAGTTTTCTAACCTTATCTAGTGTTATTTTTTTGTAAAAGGCAGTCCTCTAAAGGCCTGCCAACCTTTTATCGCTTTCATTCTCGTTAATACTTAAAAACATAAATTAGAGCGTTTAAGTTATTTATGCTAATCTTATTGAATCTGCTTTTCAAACCCACGGCAGAAAATTAATTCAAACTATTTAAACCTTATAATTGACCGTTTTGTCTTGATATCGGTGAATTGAGCTCAACTCTCCTTACTTGGTGTGGCTATATTTATTCCTATTTATTTTATACAAAAAATCCCTTTTAGTTTAGCATTTTGCAGACATTTTAGAAGTCTTCTATATTCCAACTACCAAGGGAATAAGCTAGGCGTAGTTTAGTGGATATTTATACATCTTTAAACAATAGTAACTGGGTAATATTAAAATATTATTTTTAAGATAACTCCTCTCGTTAAGTAGTATCAAGGTAATTTATTGAGATTTTTATATAGTAATTAGTAATGTTAAGTTATTGATAAATCCGCCATTGCCATCCCAAGCCCGGATGAGAAAGGATAAGGGGGAGGAGTAACAACCTCGTTAGAAACCCAGGGTTCATCTGGCCCGGATTATAGTACCCTGTAAGGGCCCCTGCCTAGGGTACAGATGAAGAAAAGGCCAAGGGTCCGGAAAACCAAAGAGAAGAAACCTCTTAGGTCAAGGGAGCGGAAGAGCATTTTAAAAATCGGGGTAGTTGCCCCGATAGTCCGGTAAGACAGTAACCTAGAGGACGGAAACCTTGAAAGAAAAAATTCCTGGACCTCCAGGTTGGGGGTTGAGGCACTGGGCCAACTCCCTAGTATTCGCAAAAGATGTAAAATGTTAAAAAACCCGATCAACAGCCTCGGAAGCGGAAGGAGCATCAAAGACGAACCAAGCAACGAAAAAGGATTATGAACTTTGGCACATGGAATGTACAAGGTATGACTCGCAAGGTCAATGAATAAGTGAATGAAATGATTAATATGAGAATCGACGTGGCGGTATTAACAGAGACCAAGAAAAAGGGTAAGGGGTCCGAAAAGTTGGGGCAGTATGATCACTTCTACAGTGGAGTAGCAAAGGAAAAACGTGCACAACAGGAAGTGACCACGTTGGTCAAAAGGAAGTGGAGAAAGTATATCACCAACTGGGAAGCAATCGACGAGAGAATGATGAAGCTAAACGTTACTATACACGGATATAGACTAACAATCTTTGGTGTATATGGAGTTAATGAGGATACAAATGTAGCCATGAAAGATGGCCTTTTTAAGAGATTAAACGCAGAAATTACCTCAGTCAGTGCATCCAGGGAAGTGATAATTCTAGGAGACCTTAATTGTAGGACAGGAAGGACAAGACAATCATAGGTAAATATGGAGAGGAGACTGTGAACGATAATGGAAACAAACTAATAACACTCTGTGACCAGGTGCGATTACAGATCCAACATCGCGAAATGCACCCGTATACGTGGATTCAACCCACCAGAAATCTAAGATCAGTTATTGATTACTTGATAACAAAACAAAAAACAAAATTAAAGATACAGGGCGGGAGAGCGAAAAGGGGAGCAACATATGGAAGTGACCACTACTTTCTGGAGGCAAAAATACTTTTTCCATATAGAGGCCAAAACAAAAACCAACTTGAGAATGAGGATGAGAGTAGACAGCAAGAACTAAGTCAATGTAGATATAACCTGAGAAGCCTCGAACAGAATACTGTCAAATACCTATAGAAAAAACGACTAGACATACAGCTGAAAAAAAGATCCCAATTCGAAACCCCAGAAAAAGAATATCATTTCCTG
Source organism: Pissodes strobi (assembly GCA_016904865.1). Lineage (NCBI taxonomy): Eukaryota > Metazoa > Arthropoda > Insecta > Coleoptera > Curculionidae > Pissodes > Pissodes strobi. The sequence continues at coordinate 4,941 of JAEQML010063540.1, forward strand.
AAAAATAGTTTACAGAGCGCGGCTGAAGAAGCGCTGGGTATAGTGGAACGAAAGCAAGATCGAAGAAAACCCTACTGGTGGGATCAATAGATAGAGCAAGTAATAGAGAGAAAATTAAGAAGTACTACGATTACCTAAGTATAAGATCAGAAAATAGCAGACAGGCGTACAGACGGTCTCAGATAAATGTAAGAAGGCTCATCACTCAGAAGAAAAATGAATCGTGGGAAAAAATTGCCAGAATATCGAAGCTTGTATAGGTGGTCAAAGGAGCACAGAAGGTTCAAATCTATAAGAAAAGAGACTACCAGAGATATTATATCACCAATAACAGCCGAAGAGTGGGATGCACATTTTGAGAAACTACTTACAGAAAAACGAGCAGAATTTCTAGAAACAAACGACAATCTTGAGACTGTAAGAACAATAGGATCTCCACTAACAGTGACACTGGCAGAGATAAAAAAAAGGTATGTACGACACTAAAATATGGGAGAGCAGCAGGACCAGGAAATATTTCAGCAGAGTTGATAAAGTACGGAACAGAGAAGTGGTACCACAGACTACGCAGCCTATTTCAAAAATATTTAAATGGTCACGAAGTTCCAGACGAGTGGAGAATCTCATATATATCCACCATACATAAAAAAGGAAGAAAGGGCAACTGCGATAACTATCGAGGAATCTCAGTAACTAACTCTTTAAGTCGAATTTATGGCAAAATTATCAGAAATAAAATAGAAAACGAATATCAAGATATGGAAGCCAAAGAACAAGCGGGTTTTAGAGCATGTAGATCTACCTCAGATCATCTCTTTGGCGTTACTCAATTAATTGCGAAAAAAGAATCATTTGGTCAAGAACTGCATTTGCTATATGTGGGTCTACAAAAAGCTTACAACAGTGTCCCGTTAAGCCTTATCTGGGAAGCGCTAGAGAGAACAAATATTAATGTAGGACTAATCAAATCCATAAAAGCTATATATGGCAAATCTGAGGTCTTAAACAAGGGTGTTGCATTTCGCCTACACTATTCAAGATCTATTTAGAACAAGTACTGAAGCAATGGAAAAGAAAATGCCAGTACAGGTCGCCGACGACCAAATAATTGAAGAGTACAAAAAGTGGGGATTGGAAGTAAACCTGAACAAAACTGAATATATGTGCGTAGGTGAACGAAGCCAGGATTTAGTTCTCAAAACGGACAACGCATCAAAGCAATACCTCCTACAACAAGGCCAGACGGCTTACACGTGACGTCATCAAAAGTGGTCTTAACTTATTTACAGGCGTATATTGAAATGTGCAATTTCTTTTAAAATTTCACAGTTAAGTAGACATTTTAGATGCAAAAATCTCGAAAAAATATAACAAAAACTTGTGTTTTGTCAATTTATCTTTTTTATATATGTAGTTTGAAACGTAATTGGCCTAATACAATACCTCCTACAAGCTGATATTACTTTAAGCACGACTATCATGACTGATAATGTGTATTACTCATTTTTTTTTTTAAATCAAATATGAAATTGCAGTTTACTTACCTTTTTCTGCATACCTACATAAATAATATTTAAGAGCTTCCGGCTAAAACAAGGCTGCAAGTCATGAACAGCCTTTAGACGTGCCTCATTCGATTTTTGTTAAAGGAAAACGAAATTTCAAAGCAAAAACCTTTGAATATCCAGTTTATCAAAATAGAATCTACCTATTTTGATAAACTGAAACTAGATACCACGGTAAAATATCACTATAGGTATAAAAGTGTCATAATAGGTAATAGCTTGGGTAATAGTAATGTCAAATTTGATAGTGCGTTTTCTCCTCGGTTTTCTCCATCCAAAGAACCTTGCAATCTTCAAATATTTATGATAAAACATGAAAGATTTATACAGGTTTCAAATTATTACTTTTTTATGTTAGATTTGGTATATTACTCGGTATATTATTGGGGTCTAATATTTATTTATTAAAAGTCTCCAGTTTCCTTTTTTCCTTTTACCCAAAATATTATGATTATGTTTAGAACAATAATTATTATTAAGAAAGAAGTGTATTTGAAATGCTGCAAAGATAAATTTTTGAAACGTCAATTTTTAGGTGATTTTTACAATTTTCAAAATGTGTCAAAAGGCTGTTTTGATTTAGATACCTAGTTTAACAACAGCTCACAAAGAAAAGACTTTAATAAAAAAAAATGTGTCTTCGAAATCATTAATCAGTTTTTTAAATATAATATAGGCTGTTGAAACTACGTTCACGAGGATATAAAAGAGCCCCACGACTTGAGGAATTAATGAAATTGTAAGAATCTACTACAACACAAGGTTTACCTATTTAAAGTTAAATTTTCTTTAAAAAATTCACAACTAATTTTTTTTTTAAACAATATGACAGCAATATCTACTTAAATAAGTGATTAACTGGCATTTCAGATCCTCTGCTGTGTCTTGTGAATGTGACAAATTATTATACTTTCCTATACACATATACATTTTTTTTGTAAGGTAATAATGTGACATATTTTAATTATTGTATTTTTGATCACTTTTTATTGTAACTTTTTTTTGACTTGTTCCTTTCTACTGTAACTTTGTAGTGCTCGGAATCAAATAAATATCTATCTATCTATCTATCTATCTATCTATCTAAGAACACCCGAGACAAAACCTTTCAGAGCCTCTATAATAAAATGATTAAATATTTTGAGAGCTAATTTAACATTTTGCTTTTTTATAAATGATGGAAAAAGGGCCTTTAAACTACGGGAATATCCATGTTTTAATATTTTGTCTCGTTTTAGTTCTTGAAGTTTTTTGACCACTGAGGGCATATAGCAAACATTGCATTACAGCCTTTATGAGGCATAATTACACTAAATATTACCTACTCCAAAATTAGCTAACAGGAACAAATTTTATAAACTTGCTGACCACAGTGAACAAGAACAAAATAAACTCTTATTACACGAACGCAACAGGTCAACTCCAAACATTTTGGAAAGCTAAAAACGAGGCTAAAAACATGAACTTTAGATCTTTTCGGCGAGTTTCCACCGCACATCATTGTTCACATAAATTTACACACACGAAAGTGTAAAGAAATTAACAGAAACACAATCAAAATCGAACAGAACAATAATTAAGAAGCCGGTCGAAAGTACGCCATTACGCCAACTGACAGAAGGCACTGAGGCAGTGTTGCCAGATTTAGAGTTAGTTTCATACATTATTCTGGGAAGGAGAGCAATATCACTAATGAATGGGGTGTTGTGGGATAGAAACATCTCAAATAAAAATAAAAGGCTTATTTACGTTATTATCGTAAAAAGTATTATAACATATGGTTCAGAAGTTTGGCAAATTAAAGAGAGAACGGAGAGAATGCTGTGTGCTACAGAGATGGATTACTGGAGAAGGGCTGCAGGAAGATCAAGGAGAGAAAGAGTCACCAACCAGAGAATTAGAAAAATAATGGAAGTTGAACATACCATAGTCGATGACATTCGAATAAAACAACTAGTATGGTACGGTCATGTGCAGGGGATGGAGGAGAACAGATTGCCTAAACAGGTGTTAACGTGGAACCCAGCTGGAAGAAGACGACGAGGAAGGCCAAGAAAGAGCTGGAGAGAAGGAATCGATGGTGAAATTGGAGATAGAGGCCTGGAGGAGAACTTGTGGGCCAACAGAGACGAATGAAGATTGGGTATCGGAAGACGTAGAACGTTGTAAAACCGATGAATATATAAGTTATTGATCAGAGACTTGCTAAAATACCATAACTAGTACTACCTTTTGATTTGAAGTTTAATCGCAGTGAATACCAGGCCTAAATCGTTTAATTGATACTTGATTATTGTAATTTCTAGTGCTAAAGTGTCAAGAAGAAACTTAATTACCATCGCAATTAATATAATTGTAATTTGAACATTAATTACCACCTGTAGCATATATAGGTCAGCTTAAGTGACATTTCCTAAATTTCTTTAGCATACTATTAACCATCAGTAATCAGAAAATCTTCTAAATTTTAAGAAAGTAGATTGTTCTTCCCAAGTAGTATATTTTTTAATAAACTGGTTGTTTGTATTCCTGATGTTTATTTTGGAAACTGTATTTAGGCTATAATTCAATCTTATTCTAATTTTTTACGCTTTTTCAAAGGGTATTTTTTCTAAATTTTATTATCCGATTTTCAAACAGATAAAATTTCTAATATATTTCGTGCAGTAAAAATCTAGTAGCTCCCGCGCTAACTGCCATAAACTTTAACCCACGCCTTTAAAAAGAACAAAACTACAAACAGCTGAGTGAGTTAGGCATATGGACCAGCTGAATGAGCAATTAGCGAATAAGGCTGGTTACAGACGACGTTTTCCAGATCCAAACAAGTTTTTAAAAATGGCGTCGTTAGCTTTTTAGAGAAATCCAACTATGTATCAACGTGACGTCGGCGGATCGCAAAGTTTACTCCAAATTGTCCATTTCCTTTGCAGTTAAATTTCCAACTTGTCCCCTGTCGGCGATACATGACACTACAAACGGTGCGGTAAGAATATGCGATCACAGAGTCCAACGTAGCCCAGACGTTGGTTTAAGCTAAAATTCCAACCTTTTTAAAGTAACATCTTCCGATACTCGATTAGCGATGGCAAACATCTTAATTATAACAAAAAATTAGGTTAGTTTGGGTTAGTTTGGTTTAGTTGGGGTTAGTATCTCTAGGAATTAATAACTATAAATGTCCTAGGTATTTTCCAATTGAATAATTCATTAGGCAAATCAGGCAAAAAAATAAATTGCATGGGCAGATCCAAAGAAATAAGCATTGTTTATTGCGCTTTGTGTTATATATTTAATAAATCACGCAAAGACAAAGTTTTTCCTAATATTCTTAAGAGCTCAATAATCACAACAATTTTCAAATCAAAAATTACAGACCAATAAGTATTCTTAATTCCTTAGCTAAAATCTTTGAAACTATTATTTATGCCAATTTCTTTACTCATTTTAAATAGATCTACGGCTACCAATTTTTTCGTGTTTGTAATTAGCAGCAAAAGCTATTAATAACAAAGAACAAGTTGATAAAGTCATCATTACCGACTGTGCAATGGCATTTGATAATAAGGCATCTGTCTGATTGATTGATTGATTTGCTTTGCTCTAGATTTGCCTGGTAAAATTATATCGTGCAAAATATTTCAAACTATCTAATATAAAGATCGAAAAATATTGTTTTTTTTTTCAAATTGAAGATGTATAACGATTTTCCATCTACTTATCAGAATTCAGTAAGCTGTTTCAAACAATATTTATTAGCACTTAATTGTAAATTTGTTACGCAGAACTTTGGATGACACTGTCAAAATTGCCTAGAGGCTATGCCCCCCAGTAGATTTGCTGGGAGCAGGGAGCAAACGCCCCCCTTGCTCTCGTGGAATCGGCGCTTATATTTACATTTATATTACGGCGAGTGTCTGCTACATCAACTCAATCAGCTGGCCTGATTTCTATTTTCGACCCAATCCGTTGTCTCTCGGGGACTATCGACATCTAAACATTAAAGTGATTAAAAACAAACCATTAAATGCAAGTCTGCTGATCTTTTCAAAGGCCATCGCGCCATGCAGGGAGGGTCATTGCACTCCACCGCCACTATGCTGCACTAGCTTTAAAGTTCGGGTAAGTTGTTCCCGATGTGCCGGGTGCCGGTGTTTAAAAACGGCGCTTCTTTAAAGGGGGTCAAGGTACCGTAAACGATTTAGGTAGGCCTTCGGCAGTGCAGGCAGCTTGGTCACATCTTCGATTATATCTAAGCGTAGTACCTAACTTACGAGTGACAAATGCATCTAATCTATTTCAATCTTTTAGGTTAATAATTGTTTCCTTGTTCTTTTTTCTCTGTGCCTATTACGCCATCAGTTTACGAATAGGACCGATATCAGAGTGAAAATTGTACGGATTCAATTTATAGACCATATAGAAAAGCTCACCGCTGGAGTTCCGATTGGTACGCAGATTATGATGTCTCTAGTGGTTGCACTTACAATTTGATTTATTTCTGCCTAAAAAATCATCAAATCCAGCTTTATAATATTAAATTCTACGAAAATAGTGCAACATTTTGAAAGGGAAAAATGTTTCTTATATTGATCAGCTATCAGTTGCAATCAGATACATTCAAAATGCTGTCTTTATAATAATACTTTATTGTCAAAAAATTTCACAATTTGTAGACAAAGCTAGAGCTAGAGTATAAAACATACAAAACATATAAAAACACAAATAGAGACATCATACAATGAAAAGAAAAAGGAAAAAGAAAAAAACAAACTATACAAAACTTTATACAATTGTGCAATTTGTACGTGGTCAAAATTTCCTGAAATATTATGTTTATGTAAAATATTAAATATCAAAATAGTTAACCATTTAAACGTCAAATACTAGTCACTAAACATTAAACAAGTGTGTAAGATGCTCAAAGTCAATTATTAATATAAAAGTCGTTCACTGCGTATAAGGCTCTCTCCAGTAAGTACGATCTCAAAGCTCTGCGAAAAGCGGGAAATGATGTTATTGCCTTCACTTCAAATGGTAGATAATTGTGCATATTTTTGCATTGTACAGTATAGAGCATTTAACTAACTCTGAGCGTGTGGTTGGCAGATAAAGATCATGCTCCGTATTCCTAAGTGAATAGATGTGAGATGACCTTTCTGGAATAGCAGATAGGTGCTTGCGTATTAAGCAAACGGATTCAAATATGAAAAAGGAAGGAAGCGTTAATATTTTAAATCTTTTAAAGAAATCCTGGCAGTGAGTTCTACTGTTAAGGCTCAATGAGCATCGAACAGCTCTCTTTTGTAGTTTGAAAATACGCTCAATTTGAGTCGCACAACCCGTACCCTAGAATGGAAGGGCGTATGGGAGATGCGACTCAAAAAGGGCACAATAGACTGTTCTAGCAGTTGACAAGTTAAGCTCCCTGGAAACCGTTCTTAGCGCAAAACAGGCAGAACTTAATTTTTTTGATAAGACATCGATGTGCACAACAAGCCTCAAGCATTTCACAGATTCAACGACGTCAATAGTGGTGTTATTAAGTACAAAAGATTGCAATTACAAAACTTTAGTTTTAGAAACGTTGAGGCACAGGAGATTAGAATCGCATCATGATTTAATGGTGATTAAGTCACTAGATACAGTTCTGTGAAGCGCCGTAATATCTGGGTTACTCCAAGTGAAACTATTATCGTTCGCAAAGAGACAAACTCTACCGCTAATGTCCAGACAAGCAATGCCGTTGATAAACAGCAGAAACAAAATAGAGCCTAGTACTGAACCCTGGGGTACTCCACAGTCTATTGGCTTCCAAAAAGACATCGACGTATCACCCCTCGCAAGCTGACTTCTGCTGTCAAGATTCGACTTAAACCATTAGAGAGGCACTCCTCTGAATCTGTAGTCCTGCAATTTGTTAATTAAGATATTATTATTTACACAATCGAAAGCTTTAGAGAAACCACAGTAAATTGTTGCTGAAGGGTGATGGTTGTTCAGGTTGGAGTATACATAATTAAAGAGGAAAAATATAGCATCGTTTGTGCAATTGTTACTTAAAAATCCAAATTGATGGGTAGTAAGTATTTAGAGCGATAAGAAGAAGACTTTTTTTAACTACTCTTTCAATGATCTTTGATAATGTGAGTAAAAGCGCAATTGGGCGATAGTTCGAAGTATGGTCTTTATCTCCTCCTTTATGCAAAGGAATAATTATTGCCGTCTTAAGACAGTTTGGAAAATCCCCATTTTGGAATGACTTGTTAATTAAAATAGTAAGATAGTTTAATGTGCATTCCGGCAGGTTTGAGACCGTTTTCAGAGTAAGCCAACCAGTCCTAGAAGAGGATTTGTTTTTAATGTCTTTAAGTGTACTGTGAAGCTCAGCAAATCTTACAGGCGTAAAGAAGAAACTGTGTAAATTCCCATTAGCATTAGAGAGATATGTAAGTGGATCATGAGAAGGAGTTATGGTGTTCATTAAATCTTTAGCCACATTTACAAAGTAAACTATTTCAGGTGAATTAGTGATTGTGCTAGACGAAGAAGTCTTATTCCTTAAGTCATTTACAATAGACCATGTTTCTTTGGCAACGTTACCGGATTTAGCCAGCCTCTCATTACAATAAGCAGCTTTTATACTCTTATGACAGACTTTTCTGTAAAGTTTCACGTAATCATGGAAGAAAACGCTCCCCGAGTATTTTTTAGGTGAGATAATGAACGCATGTTCTTTGCAGATGTGCCTAAGCCTTTAGTTGACCAGGGTATATTATTTAATTTTGATAGGCCTAAGAGGAAAGGATTTGAACGCCAGAGTAGATAACGTTTTTATAAATCTCGAAAATTCGGTAACGACATCATCAGAGAGGACAACCCAGTCAGTTGTTAGACATAAGTACTTAAAAATTAGAAAAATGGTGTCCGAAAAAGTACGGCATAATTTGCGCGAAACACTTTTGCATTTGGATTTTACCAAAAATTCTGTTAATACTGCCTCATGATCAGAGAAACCCGAGTTAATGACAGCACAGTCAACGAATTCTGGACCAAAAGATAACACGACATAGTCTATAGTACTAAAACTAGTTTTAGTTATTTTAGCTGGTGAGTTAATCGGCAAGATTATACCAAAAGAGTCGAAAATGAACCGAAGAGATTCTTGAGCAGCACACACACTGGAAAAGTCAACATTAAGGTCGCCACACAAAATTAATTTGCTTCTTAAAGGCAGGGATTCAAGCAAGCTCAGTAATCTTTGACTGAATGTATGCATGTCAGCGTCAGGTGTTCTGTAAATACAAACAAGATAGAGGTCGTAAGCGTTATGATAGACGATAGAAAATTCAAATACTTTCTCACACAATAAATGATCGAACTTAGTTACTGCCGAAAAGTCGTTGTTAGTAGACATTATCATAGTACCTCCATGAGATAAATTACTTCTATTAAATCTAGCTACTGTAGTATAATTTTTGACAAACACAGGCTCATCAACATTTAACCAATGTTCAGTTATAGCAATGATTTCTGGAAAATTAAGCTCTTCTAATAAAAGAAATAATTCATCTGTTTTGTGTCTTATGGACAGAATATTAATAGGAAAAACACTAAGAATGCCATGATCCTTAATTTCACAGGGTGCTTGATCCTCTGTTCGCGCCAATCTACCGAAAAACTCCCTCTAATCGGAGGGCCTGTAGAAAAAGAATTGCTATGACTTTCCCTAACTTTCTGAAGGTGTTGAAGTCTCTCCGATGAAAAGAAAGACCTAAAGGCAGAGAGATCCGTTTCAACCTCAGCCGAACCAATACCGTAGGCATCGTGGACGCGATAATACAACTTACGCAAGGAGTCCACGTCACTAGGAAGTCCCTCCGAGGCTAGAGCTAATTTGATGCTAGTGTTGGTGTGCCCTTCAAAACACACACTGGATGGTTGGCCATGGAGATAGTCAAGGAATGGCCGAAGAGCCTTTAGTATAGAGGGATCCCTCAGTCCAGCCAGCAATTAACGACCATTAGCCGCATCCAAATCTCGCGACAGCCGCACTATAGATGGCGTCATCGGGTTCATATCTAGCCCACCATCCCTCTTCGCACTTTTCTCCACAACAACCTCCAAATTCTCCAGCGCAAAAGACTTACAGGCAGCCAAAGCCCCCCTGTCAGAGACAATCCCAACACACCTCACCGCCCGCCCCCCAGGTATATGTACAGATGTTGAGTCAGATCGTGGTGGTAGGCTTCGGCCGTCCAAAGTGCTTGGTACAAATGTTGATAGCCAGTGGTCGAAGTACCTACTTGATGCAGGCGGCGATACCTTTAAGGGTGTTAAAGATGAATTGGCAATTACCATTTCAGTACCCGGCGGCCACATACTTATGTCCTTAAGCTGCTTTAGGCACCGTTATTCTAAGTCCCCGCACTCGGGCCTGCATGACAACAGTCACCTCCTGCCCTCGCTGATCCGTCGCTCAACGCACGGCTCGCTTAGCGAGAATTTGGTTTTTGCGTGTTCACCGGTCAATGCAGAAGCTTGATTATTTTATTATTCAGTGAGTTTTCGCACGTCGCGCCGCGCTGCTCGTATAAGCAAAGTCATAATTTGGTAGTTTTTGGTGATTTTAAAGGCCTGGAGATGGCAAGACATATTTCGTATTGTTCTGTAGATGATTGCTGTGTTAGCTCACGAGATTGTGTTCCCTTTTTTCGATGTCCTAAGGATACGACCAGGTAATTATAAAACAAACATGTACAGATTATTGAAGTGAAACTTCTTAACACGCGCCGGGAGTAAAATTTGAAGGTCGCGACAGGACGAGATGTCTCGAAAAAGCGGCGACACGACGAGAGGGAACTAAAAACGGTCACGATGTTTTATTGTAATATCTTTGTTAGTTTACAAGCAAAAAATATGGGATTTGCTCTATTACCTTGTCAAGACATAAGCGAAACTTTTATGAAGAATATTTTTTTCATTGGGCCTTCCCTTTTTGTTAATTGAGTGATATATTTAAAAAAACTACTTTTTAACCAAATCCGTATGTATAAGGGGAGGGCGTTTAAGTTTCACTTCGCACATAGTGCACACGCTTTTTTTTCTGTAAATAGACAAAAAAAGGTTTCGGTAAGTGCTGTTTTACAAATACATTTTTTATTCATACATTTTTTAGTCATTATTATATATGGGACTAAAATCTAAAAAAAAAACGTAGAGACAAGGTCGATTAAATTCGCTAATAAGTGGCAATTTTTCTGGTTAAGATGACGAGAGCAGAAAAACAATTATTCACCATATCCTCTTTTTTTAAATATAAAAAAATATTATTTTTTAGCTGTCAGAAATGGAAAGATAGTTTGGGTTTCATCGGAGAGCATAAGTATGCCAAGTTAACCCCAGATCAATGTAACAGTCGCATTAAAATATGTAGTATGCATTTCAATGATGATTGTTTTACTGTGTCAGGAAAGCGTTTATTAAAAACAGCCATTCCTTTCAAAAATCGCATAAAGCTTGTTGGTAAGTACATAATGTTTAAAATATAATAGGAAATATAAATCTCATATTTTAGGTGAAATTCCTGAAGCCTCAAATGCGAATACTCAAAATTTAAGTAATAGTATTCCAATACATGCTCAGCGTCATTTCGTAGATGCTTCTACTCAGACCGAGATTCAGACCATTGTTCAAGCATGTAAGCTAGTTACTTTAATTTCATTTGCCACTAGATTTTAATCAAATTAGTGTAGATTCTAAATCAAATTATTTACAACTAATAGTTTATTCGTATTTGTCATAATTAGGTAAGTCTTATGATTTTTAATTTCAGCAATATTAACGGAAGGTATTAAATTAACATCTGAAGTATCTACGCAATCTCAGACTTATCAGGAATTTGTGGAAGGTGAGAAATAGATTCTTTTAAGACAAAATAAGCAAATTCCCTCTTTCTTAATTGCAATACAAAATATTTTTTCTTCAATTTTAGATTCTTCCTGCCAAACTCCCCAACACTTGTCACAAAATACGCCAAGAAAACAGGGTTTAAAAAGGAAATTAGTAGAAATGGAAAATGCTTTTAGGTCTAAGAAAAGTGAATCAGATTTTAGTCTCTCACAAGTTTTAAAGTTTTTGGAAGAAAATTTTTCAACGGGCTCTACTATGTTAATACGAAATCAATTATTGCTGCTCGATAAATCAAAAAAAGGCGCAAGATACTCAGATGAGTTTAAGCAATTCGCTTTAACTTTGTATTTATTGGGACCAAAAGCATATAAAAAATTATCGAAAGTTATTAGATTGCCTTCTGAAGCAACTCTGGGTAGAATTACACAGAAGTGGAAAATTAGTGCAGGATTCAATGACTTCCTTTTTAAAATTATCGAGTTAAAAGTTTCGGTGATGCTTGAAAAAGCTAAAGATTGTATTGTGTGTATTGACGAAATGTCCATTAAGTCAAATTTGTTCTATAATCTTACCAAAGATAGTATAATTGGATTTGAGGATTTGAACAATAAAAGAACTGCTAATATTGCCACCAGTGCGTTGGTGGTAATGGCCAGGGGAATTTCACACAATTGGAAAATGCCTGTGGCTTATTTTTTTACAAAAAATTCCACAAGCATTGATGACTTGCAAGAAATCATATTCGCGTCAATTCGAAACCTTAAATCGGTAGGTCTTAATGTTTTGGCGATAACATCCGATCAGGGGCCAAACTTTTATAAACTGGTGAAAAGCTCCCTTAAATTAAATGTTGAACAGCCCTATTTTTATATTGATGATTCGCCCATATTTTATTTATTCGATGTGCCGCATTTGCTGAAGTCTTTAAGAAATAACTTTTTTAAATACAAATTTATCTTAGAGAACGGATCAACAAGTAAAAGCTTTTTGGACGATATGTACAATCTTGATAAAATTAAGCAATATAGGTTGGCACCGAAACTTACGGATGAACATCTGGATCCAAACAATTTCAAAAAGATGAAAGTAAAACTAGCAGCTCAAGTGTTTAGCCATTCTGTGGCAGTTGCTATGCAGACGTACATAAGTTTTAAAAACCTACCAGAAGAGGCTAAGGAGACTGCTAGTTTTATTGAAGAAATTAACAAACTGTTCGACTTACTAAATTCTAGTAATTTGGAAACTTGTTATGCTTTTATGGGTACTTCACAGCAGATAGAATTTTTAAATAAAATGTCCACCCTTTTTTTAAATCTTAAAGTTTTAAATAATAATAATAAAAATGTAACCAATACCCTTAAATTTATATTTGGTTGGAGGCTAACAATTTCATCGGTTTTAGGGCTATGGAAATTATTGCAAACAAAGAACTACCGGTTTTTGCTAACTCGACACTTAAATCAAGATTGTCTTGAAAATTATTTTGGACAAATTAGAAATGCTTGTGGAAATGCTAGGAATCCCACACCTATACAGTTTTGCAGGGCTTTTAAAAAGATGTTTGCATTAAAAACTTTTGATCCGACAGATGGTGGCAATACCTTGGAAGATGCCTCCGATATTTTGTTGGCCATTACGCCTGAACTCTTAAAAAGGGGATCTTTTTTACAAGAAAAACCGGAAAACAACATTCAATCCGTTCTAGAAATCCATAGTAACGATTATAAAAACCTAGAAACTGCAGAGGGCAATGCTCTGGTATATGTTGGCGGTTACTTTTTGAGGAAGTGCCTTTTAAAACACTCTTGTCATATCTGCCTTAACTACTGTAACTCTAACCAAAGTAATAATTCCACACTGTTTTGTGAACTTAAGGCTTATGAAGGCAAACAAAATCTATTTGGAAGCTTAACAGTACCTCCAAAAACATTCTTAAGTTTCCTACAACGTTTGGAAGAAATGTTTCTTTCTCAATTTAATACCTACTGCGTTCAAAATAATGTAGGATATAAACTTAATGAGCAATTTTCCAAATCGGAATTCCTCCATCCCTGCCCAAATTTCCCTTTAAAATATTTTTTATCTTTATATACTAGGGTTCGAATATATTATACTCTTAAGTTTGCAAATAGGGAAATAAAATATCAATCTGGCAATAAAGAGAATCAAAAACTCAAAATTTTACAAAATTTGTAATAGATTTGGTACTCCGATAAAAGCCATAAGCTATTTAATTTTATTATAGTAAAACGACAAAAAATGCAAGAGTTATTTTAAATTCAAATTTCATTCAAAGTTGCCTATATTTACATTTTTACATCAGAGAAGTGGAATTATTACAAACTGGTGTGTTTTTAATAAAAATACGTTTGTCCTTTCATCGGTTTTTCCTTTATTATAATACTCGCAAAAATATGATTTTTGTAAAATTCTGTAAACTAATTTTTGGATACCATTTTTTAATATAATAAGGTATTTTCGTTCTTGTAGATAAAAAAATACAAATATCTCAATCAAATCACGTAGTTTTAGTTGAACACCCCTCGTATAAATGTAACCATGCAATAAATAGACTACTCATTTCCCCGTCCGGGTACGTCGCATGAGATGCTCGCTCGCCGTGTTCAAGGGCAACGGCGGCGTTTTGCGACAACAAAGAAGTGCGGGGACTTATTAGAATATCTTTAGACGGTGCTTTAGGTGACTTTTTTTTGCACACCACCGTTGAAATTAGAATGTGAACAGTCCTTATTCTTCAGCATTGAAAACCATCGGATAAAATCAGTAGTTCGAAGTTTTTCTTTGGCATAGTGTGCAAGCTGGTTTGCTGTATAAGGAGGTGGGATTTTGGACAAAACCACATAATGTCAGTCTTGTTTTATGGAGGACATGCGAGGTGTGGGAGCAATGACTTTAGGAGAAGTAATAACCAGTGCGTCATGGTTATCTGTATGGTCGGTCTGAGTCGAAATCGACTTTTTACTGTTGGTGGGTTACTCCTAATAATTGGCTTATCTTTGGCAGCCAACTTTTCTATCGTGAGCGCCATTTGATTTTATTGGCTTTCTACTCAACATGTGTCATAAATCTGAAGGACTTAAAAAACATTGAAAACAATAATAGTCAATCATGTGATAATGCCAGTAATATCTCTGGCATATGCCAATTACAGTGGATTACAAGCAAATATTTTTATGCATAATTAGCCTGCTTATTGCGTTTCTTCTGCCGCATAATATTATAAATTTTATTTTTAACTCATAAGTTCGTTAAATTATAAAATAAACCATGCAATGATTGCAAACAAAATAATAAAAAACTAGCATTTAAAAAAACAAGTAAAAATAAAATAATAAAACTAGAGATATTTCACAAGAAAATTAAAACACATAATCGAAAAATAAAAATAAAGACAACTTGTAATATAAGTTCATTTGTTTAGAATCACTTCCACTAAGTATATTCATTATTTAGAGAACACAGCAACTTAGATAATTTTTGTGCCCGTTTCTAGATTGGGCGACATAATTCAAGTAACAAACCTACACCGATATATTGTGTAGTATAAAGAATCGGATATAATAATCGGATTCAAAGAATCGGCAAATTGAATCGATAAATACCAAATAATACAATAGTTATTTGTGCAACCAAACTCTGCAGAAATATTTTATTCTGTAAAGTTTGGTGCAAACAGCTGTAGTTGCCACAAATTGTGATAAAAGCATGAACTGTTTAGGGG
The DNA here is from genome assembly GCA_016904865.1 of Pissodes strobi. Classification (NCBI taxonomy): domain Eukaryota; kingdom Metazoa; phylum Arthropoda; class Insecta; order Coleoptera; family Curculionidae; genus Pissodes; species Pissodes strobi. Next base: position 20,160 of record JAEQML010063540.1, read on the forward strand.
TGTCTTTTTGGTGATTTAGAGAGATTTCACCCGCAGCACACTTTATTATTTCCAATGTGGTGGCTCTATAATTGCAAAAATACGATTTTTTATCTGTTTTTAGTAATGTTCGTGTCATTTTCGAATAAGTGAGGCATGATTCAGAAGAAAATAATCTTTTTTTAAAAGCACTTCATTTTGTTTAGTTTTGACTAAAAGAAAATAAAATAATCACACCTTTTACTTTTTCATATGATATTTTACCTTAATACATTATTTATACAAATTTTAGTAAAAACACAAAACCGATGTCACGCCTACATTAAAATAATGCCCTTTTTGTTGTAAATGAAGTAGCAGTACGCAACGCAACTTTGCCAAGAATATCGATTTTAAAATTTAATGCGGTCAAATGCATTATCGTTTATTCTGGGACTGGCCTTTGCATTTGCACTGCAACGTGCAGCACAGTCTTGACTTATTTCAGGAACACCGAAGAGAATTGCACCCCGATTTGCTGCCACATCCTTCCAATTCCCTGCAGGCATACCAGATATTTGGCAATGAGAACTATATTGGCTGCCAAGAGTTTTCCTTCTTTACCCACCACCAGTTACTGGTCGGAGTCGGCAATAATGCATCATCAGCTAGCATTTGTGTAGCCCGGCCCCATATTTGCCTTGATACTGATGTTGGAGGTATCATATGTATTGGCGAGTTTTCGGTGCAGAATAAATGTCTTCGTAAACTCTCCACTTTTTATATGCAGTCTTAGCTTAGCACACTACATCTTACAAGTAAGTTATTGTAGCAGTTCAAAAGCCTCAACACTGACACTCTCCTAGGATATAGAGATGAAAGTGAATCCATTTAGTATCCAATCAAAGGCATGTCAAGTTTTCAAACTGCTTTCTTTCCCTTTGTCGCATAAAAAGAAACGCTATCACATCCCATAAAGTTCCTCTGCTATATCGTGTACAGCCAGAAAACGGCGGTTTTTACCAGTGCCATATAATATCCATAAAATAGATCGTACTCCATATTCGGCCATATCTTTCGCATATAATATAATACGACCGTCTGCTTCCTCTCTACTGGCACATGACTGGTTTATCCAGACTCATTGGGTCTGTTCGTTATTAGAATCTAATAGACCGCCAACATTCGCAATTAGGTCAGATTCATGAATATCTTCAGTAAGTAAGTTTCCTAGGATTTTAAAAAGCTTACCTTTGTTCGACTAGTTAGGCTACGTGCAGGGTGACGCGTCAAGCAGCGAGTGGAGCAGCGAGGAAAGCAGAGCGGCGAAACCGAACGAGTGTTCTACACGATATGCACATTGCAACCTAAATACACTCGTTCGGTTTCGCCGCTCTGCTTTCCTCGCTGCTCCACTCGCTGCTTGACGCGTCGCCCTGCACTTAGCCTTAGTCAAAAATTTATTCCAGTTCTATGGTAGAGAACCTGCAAGAAATGTTTGCGTTATATTTTAATGATTAATTGTACGAATTTTTTTCCTCATTGCCTTCAGGAAGGACTTGAAGTCTTACACCAGTACTGCTTTTATCACGGGCCTTCTTGATTATATAAGAGATATCGCAGAGAGCCCATAATACATCCATTCGCTTTACTCACAGTGAAAAAGCTCGATTTAAGATGTGCTTTTTAATATCTAAGGAAAAGTAGTCATATGTATCACGAATCAGATTTATTTTTTTGCTATTTTCAGATTGAATGGGTAGTTTTGTTCCCTTGTTGATGTTTTTCTGTTTTTCCTTTTAGTCAGCCCCTTAGTTGTGTCCTATTTCTTTCTTCCTTCACAATTTCTTCACAATTCATTATACCTGGCAGGAACGTCAAACTGGTGAGAGGAGTTTGATTACGGGGAGTGACGCCCCCGCCATTCCGAGTTGCCATGGGATATGGCCCATCAAATCCCATCGTCCTCCCCCAGGCTGGAGAACACCAAAGTACAAAGTCTGGAGCTGATCAATGACAGTTTGTGACAAGAGGGGCTGCATTGTGTTGGCTGACAGGAACGTCAAACTGGTGAAAGGAGTTTGATTACGGGGAGCGACGCCCCCGCCATTCCGAGTTGCCATGGGATATGGCCCATCAAATCCCATCGTCCTCCCCCAGGCTGGAGAACACCAAAGTACAAAGTCTGGAGCTGATCAATGACAGTTTGTGACAAGAGGGGCTGCATTGTATTGGCTGGCAGGAACGTCAAACTGGTGAGAGGAGTTTGATTACGGGGAGTGACGCCCCCACCATTCCGAGTTGCCACGGGATGTGGCCCATCAAATCCCATCGTCCTCCTCCAGGCTGGAGAACACCAAAGTACAAAGTCTGGAGCTGATCACTGGGGAGTGATCCAACAAACCCCATTTTTACCCCTGTCAGACTAGGGACCGCCAAAGGAATGAGTCTGAGGCCGATGCTTCGAGTGGAAGCGGCCCTAGGTGGTAGATGCATAAGCCTACTCGCATCGTCCGGTGAAAGACCACCCCACCAGAATTGGGGAGCGCTAAGTGGTTTTCCCAAATCACGTTCCGCTTCCGCGCTGGTGATCCCGGGTTTCACAGTAGGAATATATGGACATGATGGTGCTTCCAGGATCAAAATATTCCGGAGGTAAACTCCCCGGCCATTCGGATCTCCGGGCGCTGGGTGGCCCTGGGAGCCCGTCATTCCGCATTTCACAGACAGCAAAGATACCGAACCAATTTAGAATAGATTTCTGCAACATAAGAGGCCTAAATACAAACATAAATTCGGTACACCAACATCTACAAGCAAATAGACCACACATATTAGCCCTTACAGAAACACAAGTATGTTCTACAACAACAACAGTGAACTACCTCTATCCTGGTTACGACTTACATACCCG